>BGZK01004678.1:0-12183 GCA_005406025.1 Eumeta japonica | reverse complement strand
AATATACAATACCGTCTGTCACGTTTAAGTTGCTAACGTTTTTTTATTGTAGTGAAGCATACTAATCTGAACACGCGTCTTTATTTTATCTCTAATTTTTATACTATGGAATAAACTACATTTTTATTTTAATGTTATTTTGTGGCCTTTTATTGAGTAAAGACAGCAGATAAAAGCACAACACCTGGTTTAACTAAAATCAAGTACTTACATGTTCCATGGTTGGCATTTAAAATGACAAGAAAAGAACGACAATAAATTGATCACCTTTTCAGAAGAGCATAAAGAAATCAATTCAAAATTTTAATTTTTCGGGATTGTATGGCTAAACAACAAACAAGGCACATGTTTATCTGTAGGGAAAAGTTCAATGCATTTTATTGTTGTTAACTGTTACTAAAAACAGTTACGTCTTTCTACATATTTCATTTGATATAAAGTTGCAATTCAATATTAATTTAATTTCCAGTTATGTCAGAATGTATAAGGGCAGAGTGTTTCTACTAAGTGACAAATAACCTTAATTCAAATTGGGGCACTTTGACAAAAATAAATCTCTTCTTTTAGTTTGCTTTAATTAGACTTGAAGCGATATGACTTAAAATAACTCCGTAAATAGTTCAATTAGTATATCATCAAAAGTGGCACAACCAAAAATTATTTATTATCCAGTATAAAATTAAAAAAAATTAATGGATAATTCATGTACATTTCCTACCAAAATGACAATAATGTTTTTAACTGTTTCTGAAAACTAAAAATTTTTGATTTAGGAACTTTAAAAATTATATGCGATATGTTTTAAACGACGAGATATAATTATTTAAAAAATAATAATCTGTTATTTATTATTTAAGGCAATGGATCTTTCTAGTTGTTTTTTGTCTTGTCTTGCATATCCATATGCCGATATATTTATATTGCTACCATCGTCATCAACACCAAAAACTGATTCATATTACTGGTATTTGGAAAACAATTACTTTTTTTATAGATGCTTGTTTTATTTAACATCCAAGGAAATTAATAGACCTCCAAATCACTAGATCATTGCCGAAACATGTGAACAAGTACATATTTTTGATGTCGATGACGATTAAAATAAGGGGAATAATTTTAAATAATTGTTAATTTGTTATATTTATTTACTTATTGTTAAAAAGCAGTATAGTGATGTTAATGAAATCGGTAATTAATAAGTTGGTTTAATGCATTACCCAAGTATGACTTATACCAATGTTTGTTTTACATTCGATTAAAAAAATATGATATTTTTTACTTAAAGGATGGTTCATTATATGTATTTTAATAATTCCTATGTGCATTTTTATTATTTCCCTATAGCTGCATGCAAACCTTGTTAAAGGCTCGCTTATCAGACAAAAATTAATATGTATGACTTATAATTTTATATTCAAACGTGATTGGTTAAGCAAACTCTGTAAAATATTTTATTGACATATGTGTATAATTGCAACAAATATTCTCAAGTGGAAATCGCGAAGATTGCACAATTACAATAAACGCCATTTATTATCAATTTCATTTGTAAGTAAAGTTAAAATTAATAAATAATAAAAAAAGACAAAGGGAGCTTAATGGGAAAGGCAAACAAAGACCTTTTTTTTATTAAGTGATAAACAAAAATTTGTCATAACATTAAGCTTCATGAAAAAAGTTAAAACGCTATTATAACAAGTACAAAAAAAAAAAATACAAAAGTTTGATATCAACCAAAAATAGACAAAAAATGTTCCAAAATGCATTTAAGCAAATTTAAAGATAAACTTGCAAATGTATTTATATTTCATTAATTTATTAATTGATTTTACATATTATGTAGCTAAATTTAATGGAAATGTGTTAATTAGCATCTGGGTACTAATTTTTACGAATAAAAAGAAATTAAATGTATATTATAATTCCAAAAATATAAAATATACATATGCATGAATGTATGTATGTATGTATGGATATTAGCGCTTCAACAAATCAACGGCTTGGTAATAAAAATTTTAATGCACTGCCTCTGAAATGTTAAAGAGAGCACTGATTGAAACAGGAAATAATGTGCACTATTAAAGCAGTTTTGAATATAATTATTAAATGTTATTGTTTTATGGCGTTTTGTTTTCTTGAGCAAACATTTTACCTCTCATACATGTGATATGTTTTACTGGTTAACAGCACCCTTAAGTAATGTTACACTTTAAACGATCACAAAAGAACACGATTTGCCATAAGTGTACAAGGGTTTCATTTAGATCATAATGTTTTTCCCAAACCAACGATCTTAGTCGCTTTTTTTATTAAATAAAAATAATAAGCATTGAATATAAAATTTCTTTTCATTTAAATAATTGCAAATAAATGAATAATAAAAATTTTTTTGTTGCATAAAAATGTATAACAACCAAAACCAAAAAGGGGCAATATCTATACCCCGATTCAAGTTGAGTGTAGAATCGGACTGAGATTTCTGCCAGTTTTATGTGCAGCATGTAGAAAAGAACGCGATACCTTTGTGTTGCGTATCGCGTTCTAGAAGAACACAATAGACAGCGAAGTGTAGCATGAGGGTAGCATTTTGGCAGAAAAAAATTCCATTAGAATAACTTTAACAAAAAATACATTAGGATTTATTTTTTTTTTTTTAATATTAAAAGCTTTTTATTTAAAAACAATTGCTCAAATTAGATCAAAGTTAATAATATTAACAAATTTCGGTGCAGATAACTATAATTATGACATTATGTTGGTATTATGATCAAAGCATTATACCTACTGTAGCCATATTTCGAAGGCTTAAAAAAATAATAATAACAAAAATATTCATCCAATTCAGAAATTTGCATACAAATCTGTGTTGTTTTCATTTAACCGAATTATACGTTTAAAAAAATGTTGCATGTCAACCTGATGCGGAAAAATTAAATTTTGTTATATTTATAAAAATCTTTGTAGTAAAAATTATTTAATGCCGGAAATAATTTCTTCTTAGTGTCGTTATCACAACATGCTGATAGCTATCAGTAGGATTTTTTCTGTCATATGTCTCAATGAGATTTAATGATTAGAAGATTTAAATTATTTTAGCTGAAGAGCTTTGCTTACTCGAGAATCACAGTCATTTTTTAGATGCCAAATTTTGAAATCTGAGTGAAGTACATGGCCGACAAAGTCCTACTAATAGCTAGCAGTAAGTTGTAATAATGGCCCACAATGATTAATTAGATTTAATTAATTTTAGTATATCTTCTGTTGATTTTTAACTAAAACTGCTTACGAAAGATTTTTTACTATAAATTTGATTTTTAGCCATTTTATATTAATATAATTACCATACTTGATTCAATTGAAATCAAATACATCTTCCCAAGGTATTTTGTAATTAGTTTTAACAACAATGATACCAAAAGCAAACAATTTTAAAAATCTTTTGCGCTACCGGTACTTCAGTGATACGTATCATATTTTGTGAATAAAATTTCTTAACCGATGGTAGTCATTAAAGGCTTCGATTGAAACAAGATTTTACTGCTTTGCAGGCAGGAATGGCTGTACTTTTCAATTTTATATTCAGCTTTAAAACATACAAATCTTTAACAATTTGAAAAAATTCAGCCATTTGCAAAAAAAATCTCTTAAAAGACAACTTTAAAAATTATTTAAATGCGGATTCGGGTTTTAAACCAAGTTCAATTAATTAAACAGTTTTTCAATTTCTTGAATATGCTGCCCAATCTCGCCCATTTTCAAAGAAAAACGACTAATGCCCAAAGCGAATTCATTTCAAGGTGGTATTAGTGCATACGTTTATTTCGCTTTAGGTCAAACAAAACTATCTTTAGCTCTTGTTTTACAGACAATTTTTTTTTCTTCCGTTGTATTATTGTTGTAGGGAAAATGCATAACGATTTGTCTTCGTTAGTTGCACTGAATTAGATTTAACCATTGAGTACTACATTTGTAGATTCTTCAACTATCACAATGTTATCATCAATGTTTGTTGTACTTGTTTTATATTTATAATGCGTTTTGTTTTTAAATTAAAATGGTAAATAGACAAGAATAAAATTAAGCAGCAAAAACTGTTTTCGTTACTTGAGCCATGAAAAATCGAAGCATTAATGACGTTTACACAGCAAGCTACCTGAACACCGACACAAATGTGGCTATCTATCTACATTTGTAGCCAAAAAGTCAATATTATCAAAATCACACAAAACAAACTTTAATTTTTTTCATTATCATATTTATTACTTACACATAAACTTTTACTGTTTTAAATAGTTTTGTCAAAAAATTATCATTAAATGTAAGTTGACGACAACTACAACGGTGGTCATGTTGTCGTTTAGCTACGGCTTCGTCAAAGTGAAAGTGATGGTCGGTAGCTTGCTGTGTCGAATGTGTTTAATGCTTATATCACACATGAGAATACGATTAAGACTTTTTGTAGGTATCAGTTTAAAGTGAAAAATTGTCCCTACACTTCTTCGGCTTACAAAATTCTTAACCCACTTTCATCTTCTGTGTGTGATGGCTGAATTTACTTTCTTATTACTCTCGTCTATTTACTCTTATTTGTATCATTGATATCAAGTCTTAACAATGTTATAATTTTTCGCCAGTTCCAGCTATTTTAATCATTAACCTTCCAAACTCGTTAATGGATAATTATCATTTGAATATGACAGGAATATTTATTAAATTCAAGATTTAAGTTTTTATAATTAGTTGTAGCGACTAACATATTAAAACAAGCAGATTTATCTTCTCAGGTGATGACTAATTTATCTACTTTTAAAAAACTATTACTTTTAGCGTTTATTTCTTATCAGTCTTATCTAACAATTATCTAAAAATCTGCCAAAAAAAAAACTAAATATTAATAAACGAAAATTAACGCAATCTAACCAACGCAAAAAAAAACGAGACTGAAAGTCTTGGCATTTTAAAAATTACACAAATATTTATTTATTTTGTTTTCATGATTTACTGTCAAAAATATTGTTATAGTTGATGGTAAAATTATGTAGAAGTGTTTAAAATTTTTCATTAGACATACTGGCAGACGAGAAGCAATACATCCAAGAAATTGATAAAATAATGACAAAAAGTTGATTTCTATTATTTAATCTTGTTATCAAGAGACGAAAAGGGGACCATTTGAACTGAATAGCAAAGTTCTTATCTTACTTGTATATGATGCACACATTCGAAGTTAATTGTTTAGTTAATATATGAACCGTTGATTTTAACAGTGGTATAAGTCAAAAATTTTAATAATTTGTGTTTATCAGCTATTTCATATCAAATCCGAACAAAATAACATATTCTGAAGAGAATGAATGAATGAAAAAATGTGACTTATATCACTTTCAAAATTAAGAGCTCATACGTGCAAATTTTTTTTTTTTTGAATTTCTAAAATTATAAATATATTTATTTTAATCTAATTTTATTTTACTGCTTATAAGAAATGAATAAATAGAAACCTAGCTAAAACATATGAATTCAAAATATAAAAAATAAATGTCAACAACGTTATACATACATACCTACATACATACATGCATATCTAAATGACTCACAGTGGATCGTTTTTATGGTTACCTATTTTAAGATAAGAGAACTAACTAAAAATTTCATTTCTGTTGCAACTTTACATATATAAAACTTTAGAAAAAAATAAACATTTTATAAAACATTTTGATTTTTAAATGATTATTGCTTTTTGTTCAAAAAATTTTAATTTTAATTATAATTATAAAAAAACGTGCCTCTCATTTAAAAAAATTTTTCATTTATTCGAAATTTTATATTTTTCTCTGGTTACTAGGCTAATAGCCCGCCTAGTAACCAGCAGGGAATAGAATAACCTTTTATTACAACGATTTAGAGCACCACAGCACGGTCTATAGTATAAATGACAGTTTCAACTGTAACTTAAAATCCTTATTTATGCGTAGTTAATTTTCTATTTAACAATAACAATCAATTAAAATAAAACTTTCATTGTACTTCGTTATTCCTCTTCTATGTGTACGCTAAATGCATATTTCCATAATCGCAGGTAATTATAATTAAACCAGAACGTTTCTTAACAAGTATTTCAATTTGAATACATTTTGGCATTACAAATTGTAAGATTTTTTATATAATTGTGCGATTTGCGAATCCTAACCTATCATAATAATTGATTAAATATTATACCCAGGTAATAATAAACTGTTGTTAAGAAAGCAAGCTGTTGTCAACAAATGAAATACAAAACAAACAAAAAATAAAAAAAAAAGTACTAAATTTGTACAATTTTAATGGAGATAAGATTTTATTGTAGATTTTAAAGGTTTAGGAAAATTTTTAAAACAACTGCTAGTTAACTTTAATATGTGCATATTATAAACTCAAAATACTGCTTTTTCACAAAGCATTATCGGCTGTATTCATAAAAAATATTATAGGTTTATTAAGCTCTTATTTGACAAGTTTCTTTACAATATCTGCCAAATAATCGTTCAATAAACTTGAAATATTTTTTTGGAATACAGCCGTATACATATAAGTATTGTATGTCTTAATTCCTTCACGTCGGTAAAGAAAAGAAGAGATTATTTCTTTCAAAACGATTTTTAATACATAATATTAAAATAATAGAAAAAAAGTAATAATAATAAATACAATATTGCCTAGCAGTTACAATCACATATGGACGCTAAGACCACCTGAAAATTAAGCAGAATGCGCAACTATAAACCTAGTGTTTGTACCGATTTTTGATCGCCCTTAGTCCCGGCGAAATCATTGCCGTTCTGAGTAAACAACAATCACTAAGAAGACTGGTATCGCATTTAAGCTTCGCGGATATATTAAATTAACCCATTTGTTGATTAGTTTATAATATTTGATTAAAATGTAAGAGCAAAATTTCAATAAGCAGGCGCTTCGATGGTTGAGTGCGTAGAAAACCTTAGCCACGAGAACGAGGTTTGATTACTGCCGTGTGTGTGCCCACAGTCAAGCAAAAAAGCGCAGGTTTATTTGTTTCGAAAACAAATACTTAGACTTAAAACAACAACGACAGTAATAACACCGTTAATGCGTTCAAAAGAAGCACGTATAAAACACACTTGAATTATTGAAAACTATTATGTGTATATGGATTTTAGTTCCTATGCATATAAGAAAGTAGTGGTCATTTGTTTCTGCATCAAAAATTTGTTCAATTTATTATATTAATTTGCCACAGTAGAAAGCGATGTCTTACTTCTAGTATTTCAATTTATAATGAATAAGTGTTAAAGTAAAATATATAACTGATGGTTTAATTGATTTGTAGGCATAAAATAAATTTTACAAGAAAAAATTCGAATAAGAAATTTCAGGTACGTTTACGATGAGCAAACATTTCGCAAGTAAAAGTAACCACTAATTTCTTATTTGATCTTGAGCGCTAATACAAACAAAGAATAATCCCTACAAGAAATGAATGACCGAAACTAATACATACAAAAACCATTTACTAATACACTTATAACTTGACAGAACATATGACAGTCATTCTTGATGAAATTTCCATCATTGTTGACGAAGGGTTGCATTTTTCAAATATGTTGACGTTTAAATTTTGTAATTCCCGGAAAATTATTTTTGTGGCGTCCATAAACATTAGTTGACGAAGTGTGAAGAATAATATAAAATAAAATAAGAACTTTAATTATATATAAAAGTGTTATTCACTTTAAATAAATTATAAAACATTAAATACAAATTTTGAAAAGATAAGTATAGTTTTATGATATGAAGTTTTATATTTGGTTATACAGAAGTCTTCTTTTAGGCACATTTAATTCCTTATGTAAAAACGGGGAAATTTGAACAAATGCCGGAATTCATGATTCGAACAGGATGCTATGACCTATTTTTGATGCTTTTATTTTCATTTATTTATATATATATATATATATGCAATGACCAATATTTTATCAGCCTTTACTGGTCACCTTTGACTAGTTTTGTATCAGCGCTAACAAGTAAACTTCAGTCAGTAGTGATACATTTTTTGTCATCACTGCCTAGAGTGAGCAGTTCGGCTATATATTCTTTGGACGCCAAACTGTATGAGTTTGAAAAGAACGCAAAATCACATGTACACAAAAGTTTCGATCATTTTTCTCACATCGGCCTTAATAAAATGATAGAAACTTTGTTCCACGCGATGATGGAAATTTCGTCATTAATGTTGGTCATTTGACCGGTCAAATGACCGTCATTGTTCTTGTAGGGTAGGGATACATCTACATAAGAATACAAACAAAAAGAGAAGAAAAAAAAACAGAAAATAAAACGTAATAATTTTATATTTTAGAAGAGCTTATCTCAAAGTTGTTTGTTTTTAGTTGGGCCTAAAAATATCAAATAATATATGTAATTGTTTTTCAGTGGTAAAAAACATGTTTATGAACCTTATAATTCATAATCGCATGGTACCGGTCATTTCTTACGAATTTAATAACGTAAGAAATGCAGGCTTATTCAGTAATTCGCTAAAGCTAAATTTCCATCGCTAGCGTTTAGCATCGTTTAGCGGCTTTTACCGACGAATACATTTCTGTAACTTTAGTTTCTTAATTTGGCAATATCTTAAAATTGAATTCGTCGTAATTTTATCTTCTTTTTTCATTGCTAAAACTGCAAAAAATTTATTTATTTCAGTGATTTTTTGGCATTAGAGAATATAAAATTAAATAATTTTGGCAATGAAATAAAAAATTAAAATTACGACAAATTTAATTTCAAAATATTACCAAATTAAGAAACCTAAATTACAGAATTGTATTCGTCACTAAACAGAATTTACAGATTTTTAGCGATAGAGATTAAGCTTTAGCGAGTTGCAGAATAAGCCTGCTGATCTTAAGCAAATAAACGCACGCACACTCACGCAAGCAAAAGCCAAAACAAGTTGCGATAAACAAAAAATATTCTTTCAGTCTGTTGTTTTATTACGAGCTACAGTTGGTAGTTAGCAAACAATTACGATTTATATAGGTTAAATATGATTTTATTTGAAAAATAAAATACGAATTAGCGAGGGATTAAAATGTATGGAAATTTTACGAATTAACAAGATTTTCCAAGGGCCCGAACAGTTTATTACGAATTATCGGGAATTACATTAATCGGTGTACGAATTATCGGAATTTGACTGAATTTAAAAACATGCGTTGCTAAAACTGATTTTTTGCAAATATTTTCCAGTATTTTTCTTTTTTGTTTTGTTTACATGTGTGTATACAATTTTTATGTATGTACATTTATTTGTTTGTAAGCATGCACTTGCTCAATATAAGAGCCAGTAGAAAGTTATTGGTTACGTTTTTTTTTTTTGGTAATTTAAACTTTCCACATGTGAACATGCCTATTAGCCTTTATTACAATAATTACATAATTTGAAACTTTAAATATGAATGTGATAGTTGTATACACAAAATCTTCTGGTTTTAACTGTTTAAAATTCAAATTAAGATATCTCGTTGAGAAATAGAGTTATTAAAAAATCCTATTTTTAACTATTAGTATGTTGTAATAATGGACCTTAGAAACATTTGTCCGTATTATTAATGAGCATTTAGTTTTAATAATTAAAATAATGAACTACTTGCATTAGTTTCTAATTATTAAATTTATGGAAATATTTTTTTTTTTTTTTTTTTTTTGTAATTTATACTAGATGTTGAAATATATTAGGTTTATTATTTTGAAGTAAATTTATGCATTAGTTGGCTGTAAACCGCAATGATAACTTATCTATTATCTATTAAAAGGTTAGTGAATAATTTGATAATGAAAAATATCTCAATACTCCTAAATTGTATATAAAGCCAAATTTTATCTATTGTCAAGCTAAAAATTGATTTTGAATTAATATACACTGGCTACAAAACCATAGAACAGGAAATGCAACATCAACATCCATAGTTAAAGGAAGGAAAATTTAAATATTCTAGATTAAATGTAGAAAAAAACAACTTTGTAAGGAAACTAAAACTGATCAGAATATATTCCAAATTCTATAATCCATTTCTATATTAAATATTTCGAAATTTGCAATAAGCGTTATTATTAGAAAAATATTTATTCTTTTTTTTTTTTTTTTTTTTTTTGACTTCTGTCTTCAGTCTACTTGTGTTGTACATATACATTCCGTCAACTTACTTATATATTGATTGAAATAATTTGTGAAATTTTTTAATAAAATAAATGCAATTGCATGATTGATAATATGTTTTCGTTGCAATCAATTGATTTTTGCAATATTATTGACTGTAATTGCAAAATTAATTTTAATTAATATTTTTTGCAACGCCCCCTCCCCCCAAAGGAACCAATTAAACACTAAGGGACCTATTAATAGAGCTTTGTGAGCTGGACAACTGTCGTTATCATTCTCAGCGACCTGCCAACATTGAAACATATACATACATAAATGTACCACCGTCATAAGAGGATAAAGATAATTAATAAAGGTAGGCATAGATAAGTAGGGTTACTGATGGAAAATATTATTGGTATCCGAAAAATTGTGTAATTCCTGATATTGACAATTGCAGTAGCCAACAAAAATAAATTTACTCTTAAATAATCAGCATATAATAAAAGTAGGTGCTTCATAACTTCATTGGATTGGGACATTTTGAGACCTTGAATTAAGTACATAACAATAATATAACATTTTGTTTATACATTCATGCACATTTTGCTTATGTAGTATCTAATTAGATGTAGGTGCATATGCAACTCACTCAAAAAGATTGTGAAAATAAAAAATTAGTATATAGTTATAAAAAAAAAAATAATATCTTTTAAAAAATACTATAAAAGTGAGAAAGAGTTCAAATTATGCTTAACAGTGGGAATTTTTTTTTTTTGCGGTTTACCATATATTCAAGCTTTCAATCGAAATTATTTTCATAAAATTATAAATATATTTAGGTACTTACTCAATATATTTCTCTTTTCTAATATTCAGATTATACAACTCTGGTTTCGTTGAATTAATTTGACGTTCTAATGCTTTGTAGTCTTCTTTTTTCGTTTCAATATATCGATTTAACTTGTTCTTTTCAGCATCGAGATCATTGAGGCGATTCTTCATAACGGAAGCATTTTGCTGTAATTGTTCTTGTTCCGAAATGCGGGCAGATAGTTGAGAATTTCCAGCAGCAGATGTGTTAGACGATGTCAAAGTGTTTGAGGACGTTGAATTTTGATTTGTATTCGCACCGGCCTGCGGTGCCTATTAATAAAACTTTGCAATAATTCAATTTGAGATAAAAACATCTTCTCCGCCCTCTGATACTTCTTGGTGCAATTTTTTATCATTTATTTCTAATTCAGACGATTTGAAAACTTAAGCTTCTGCTCCAAACTCCATTTGATGTTTGTTAAGCTTTTCATGTATCAATAAAATTGTTCAGCCATAATGCGTAAATCAGCATTATGTTGCAGTTCCTTCTTCTACAGGGCGTACAATTGGATTGCTTAGAGTTATCCAATGTTTTGTTGTAAAGTTTTAAAATTTGCTTTGTAATAATTTATTAACTCTACCACTGAATTGAATTTACAATCCACGAAACCATATTTACCATTTAAATGGCAAATTTTAATAAGTTTTTCTGTACCATCTTTAATTAATGTTAATGTATATTCCCCTTCTTTGGAAAGAGCATCACGTACTAAAAAACTACCGTCTGGTTTACCGCTCAAGATATTTTTAACATCTTCGCGACTAATTTTTCCCCAATACCATTCAACATTACGCAGTTCTTCCGCATTCTCGTCTAAAGCGGGCCCACTCCCAGGAGGTTGTGGTTTCATCGTAGAATAATGAAACGGGGAAGTATACACTGAAAAATATTCAATAATTATATTTTACATATTTTCACTACTTCATCAAGAGATGTTAGTAATTATCTACGCATATTTTACTTACTGCTTAAGTTCCTTTAAATAAAAAAATTTGTGTTAATGGTGTATTGGAAACTGCTATTGTTGTTTGAAAAAATTTCTACAGTTTCTTTGTAATAATCTTTGTTGCTTTTTGAAGTATCTTTTGACAATTATCTGACATTAGGTGCCCCTCTTTAATTTGTTCATTTCTGTTTTTAAAGTTTC
>BGZK01004677.1:0-12187 GCA_005406025.1 Eumeta japonica | reverse complement strand
TCGCCCATGTCATACGACATACACCTGCTGCCAGCCTAGCTTGTTGTGCGCCCTATGGTCTAAGCCGTAAGGTTGACCCCATGGGTCTACAGGAACTCCACTCACAAAGCTCCTCAATTTCCTCCAGCATATGCCCTATAATTTTTAGCCTGAATTCAACTGCATGGAAAGGTTTCGCGCAAACCAAGCTCATGCCACACTACGTTGAGGACCCTAATACACTGCATTGTCGCCCAAACAGCAATTCTTCAGTGTTTTATATATAAACACCAAGTTCCGCTTTCCCTGTTGCCCTTATCCATCTGCATTACAATGAAGTCCAAATAGTACCAAGGGTCGGTCAACAAGGAATGTATTTCAGGAATCAATGATTTGCAAATGATACAAATAACATCAAACACAAAAATTAGCAGCGGTTCAGATTGCTGCTCTGAGATGAAATAAAATCAATTAAGCAACAAGTACAAGAAAGTGATACAAATTGGAAGTAATTGATACAAAATTAAATATAGATAGAAAGTAAATCAAAGCTCTGGTGGTTCAGTTGTCTAAGCAGCAATACAAAGCAATGTATGTTTAGATAAAGCTGAAGTTCGAAGCAAAACGGTGCTAATGAGTATCATAGCAGATATGAAACAGCCAGGTTGTACGCCAGCGAGCAAATCTTCAAATTATATTTATGCCTCTTTAAGAAAGTACCAATCGCCATAATTTATCACCAAAAATCCTTCTTAATTAAAGGAAAACTCAGAACTCAAGCCTGATTAAAATTCAAATAATTATAAAATTAAAGATAAAAGTTTAAATATTTAAAATAAATTAATGATAAAAACCTTTTTTATTACTTTTATGTATTAAGGGATCCCATCCCAATCAAAAAGTAACTGGCTTTACGAATTTGGTAATAGAACACGAAATTTATTTTTTTTTTTCTTTGTGGTGAGTAGTAGATTACGCGCCACATATATACGTATGCATGCAATTGTCCACTAGCTAACACAAGCTTACAAATTATTTTGTTTCCTGCTTTACAAAGCTGTACTTTTAGGTATATCATACATTTTTATTAATTTTTTCTTTAACAAATATTAATCACAAGCAATAATTTAAAAATGAACTTGAACCGCACAAACAAATTAATAAAAATGTATGATATACATAAAAGTTTGAATAATTATAAACATTTAATATGAACATTTTTATATTTTTATGTATATTTTATATTTTTTTTTAATATTCATATAGAAATGCTTGAAAGCAAGTACATACTTAAATTTCGCGTTAATGCACACTAAAGTGCAATATAATATGTATGAATATACTTTTAAACTTTGTTTGCCACCTTATTTGATTCAAAAGATTTTGTGTTTTTGCGCCTTTTTGTCTTTCATTGGGAGAAATTTTTGTTTGCTCTCATTTTACTGGACTATTTCATAATATTTACATTACACAAAGTTGTTCTACTTTGTGTTACCATGTAAACGTACCTTAAAATATATCTAAGGGCAACAAATCTTTATTTTTTTATACAATTTACATATGTATTCACAGCTACACCATCTACAAAAACATCATAAAAATTTGTTGGGTACATATTGGTTGCCTCAAAAATGCAGGTAATATTATCAACATTTGCTATAATAGACAGGTCTGGTGTGATGAGATTACACTGTTTTCTCCTTTACTTAATACATTTTGCTTTTACATGATAAATTTTGTCCAACATGCAGAATTTGTTGACATGTTGTAATACTTGTATTACCATATAAAGGCACTATAAGTAACTCAGTAGTTAGTTGAAACTAACAATTAGAAAAAAATTAAAATTATTTATGTTTCTTGATGGTTTTATTACAATTCCGCATTTAATGCAACATCTCCTATTGCTTGGAACTGATTTCGTTACTTTTTTAAATGATTTATGTATGTATATAGAAATGTTCATGCATATGTATTTGAACATAAACATAAAATGTCTACATAGTATAACTATGTTTATATTATATGTTATCTGTTTTGCAAAAATATTTGCATCATTTTTGCGAATTATAAACACTGAAAATTTCTGTTTTGTTAACTGAAACTTAAACTTTCATGTAAAAAGAAAAATTTTTTCAAATAATTTAATAAAATAAAATAAATGCTACCACTAGCACTATCGGTATACTGATACGCGATAATGATGTATACTGGTAATATCGTTAATAAAATAATGAAAACAAAGAACAAAAACAATAATAATTCAACAATTTGAGATCATTTAAGTTAAAAATTAATATCATTGATAATATGTAGTTTTTAATCCTTTTGGTCTCTGTTTATATACATATTTTGGTGCCTTTTTGATATTTCTGATGCCACTTTTTTCAAAAATTTTAAAAATCAAATTTACAAACTATTTAAAAACTAAGGAAATATGCCCTCATGCATACATGGATTTTGAATAATGGAAAGTTATTATAAGAGCAGATACATGTTAGAAATGCTACAGATTATTAAAGTTACAGTAAATAAAAGAACTAACTATTTGTTCTTTAAGATAAGTGCTAGAACTTTGCTTAGAAAGTAAGTCAAAATTCTGAAAGGTTTGTAAGATACATATGAGCTTGAGAAAATGAACGGTTTTTGCAAAAATGACAGCAAGGCCTTAAATCTTTTGGCAAAGCAAGAAAATACTTGTTTCTTCTTTTTTATACATTATCACGCAGTGAATGAAGTTCGTTTGCGGTTATTTTTCATGACTTAAAAAATTACACATAGTGGTACTAAAGACTCTACTATGAAGGCGGTATGAGCGCATTATAAATAAGACAAGAGGAGAACACAATGTCCTCACTCATCGATGTAATTAAGAAATTTTTGCAAAATCTAAAATTTGAAAAACTTTATTTATAATTAAGTTCTGAATTCTGTATAATATGAAGCACATTTTCTATTTAATTTTACTGACTTTCCTTAAACTTCATTTCCATTTTGCTTTTAAAATAAAATTTATTACATTTTTAATGCTTAGTTTTGTGTTTGCTGGGCATATTATCTTATCCAATATAGACGCATATCATTTTTAGCTAACTATGATTTATTAGCGTTTCTTGACGCCAACTTATAAAAGGCACAGCTATGTAGATGGAAGCTTGGTCGATAACGGAATGCCTCAGGAACGTCAGCTGAACAGAGTAAATCACAAACAGCTTAGAATTGAATAAATGCTACTAGCAATTATGCGACACATGGTGAGCTGCGTATCATAAGAGTGCCATGTAGTTTCACTTATTCGGGGATAACATGTTTCGTTTGCGCAATAACTTTCTGTACAATTACGTCCAAGCTAAAGAGGATTATCATGAATTCTGGAGTGAGTATCACTTGTATTCGAATTCCTATAAAATGCTATCATGAATTCCGACGGAATTAACGCGAACGCTCCAACCATTTGGCTCAATTTCGAATTACCTTTGCCGATTTTGTAAATAAAACACAGATTTTTTTTGCTTGCAACAAAACAAAAAAATAATAATATTTGCGTAATTATAATTATTTTGAAAACAATTGAAATAGATTGGTCCGCAAATTTCTTTATTATATTTTTGCCATATACATACACAGAAAAAAATAAATTTTGTATTCTATTACTAAATTCGTAATCCCAATTACTTTTTTGATTGCGATGGGACCTATCACAAAATTGTCAAATTTAAATACCACAATTCGTAAAAAAAATAATCAAAAAACGTTTTTTTTATTATGTTATTATACTATCTATAACAGGCAGTAATAGAATATGACAAAACAATTGTTTACGACGCAAATATGTCTGTATGTATTCATGTAGATTGCCGTGTATACGTATGTACATACACACACATATAATTATACCATAAATACTGAAAAAAAGCCAACGAAAACAATAATAAAATCAAAACGAATTATTAATTGAAGAATAAATCTTTCACAAACACATATTTGTTTAGAAAAAAATGGTCATATTTTTTTCTGTGTATGTAATATATCTGCATAAAAATAATTTTAATAAAAATGAAAATAATTTTATTTATAACAAAATTTATTTATGAACAACCAAACAAAATAGGCAATATTTGCGTTCATTTATTAAAAATGTCTACAAATTTGTAACAATTGCTACTAGAAAGTGTTTGCGTTTGAGTAAAAAACATTCCAAAATTGAAAATTTTGCATTTCTAAGAATATTGAGATCCAAATTTGCTTAAATTATTATTACAATATGAGGGCATTTGTGTCAGAAGATGCGGTATATGAAAAATCTTTGGTTCTTCTAAAATAGAATTATACAATATTGTTTGATTATAAAAATCAGTTGTTATATACTATGTCCTTAAATAATACAAGACTACTTTAACTTACAAATTTTAGACAATAAATTGTTTATTTACTTTTTTATATTCTCGACAGTAATTTTGGAAAAATACTATTTACTCTCACGTCGCTTATTTTTACTAGGAATGCAAATGAACACACCTTATTTTGTTTTATATTATTTACACACCTCCCACCTATTGCCAATTTTCATTAAAGCAAATTTTTAAAAACTTAACATGCTCAGTTAACGTGTAATATTTTTTTTTTTACTTAAATCATGGCAAAAATCGTAATTTCTACCAGAATATCGTTCTATTACCAGTTTAAACTATTCTTATTCATATCAGTAGCATTCTTTTATTATACTCTGGAAGCTATATTCGCTTTGTCATTACGTATGTAACTCAGTGAAATGTGCATCTGAGACCCAATGTATATAAATTCCTGATCAGTGATAAAAATTGAGACGATTGGAGCATGCCCGTCCGTCCGTCCCTCCATCTGTCTGTGGAAAACATTCTGCAGTCCAAACGAAAACTAGACCCCTAAGACTTGGACTAGTCTGACGCCGAACGATGGAAGAGGTTAACTTCAGAAAGGGCCGTATCGGACCAAGGGGAAAAAGCTTCTCTGAGGAGCAAAAAGACCTCTGATAAAAAACCCATATTGAAAAGTATTTTTCTAAATGAATGTAAATGAAACATTTCTACGGCAGTTGGGGCTTACTGTCTAGAGATAAAAGCTTAAAGTTAAAAAAAATTAACACATATAGCCGAGATATAGGGAAACCGATTTCTCAAGAAATCGGGCCTGTAGGCGAACTAAAATATTTTTTTGTAAAAGTAGTAGCTAGAATAAGAAAACTCAACCATCTGATATATAATTTTGAAAAGTTGTTGAAATCGGGAGATATATATATATAGGCAAGATATAGCTAAAACCGATTTCTCAAGAAGTGTAAGCGAACCAGAACATTATTTGGCAAAAAAAAAAGTCAGTAAGGTTATACAGTTGGGCCATGTAAAAGAAATTCATAAAAATTTTTGAACGTCGGTTCATATATAGCGCAGATATAGCGAAAACCGATTTCTTAAGAAGTCGGTCCTGTAAGCGAACCTAAACGTTTGTCGATAAAAGAAAGTAAACAGAATAGCTACATTTAGCCATTTAATATTTAATGTATAAGAAATTTTGACATGGGACCGTATATAGCTGAGATATAGAAATAAATTCCGTACATAGTTCAATATATAGTTTAGATATACCAAGAACAGATTTCAAGTAAAAGCGTTTTGGCTTACTGAACCACCCGACTTCTTGAGAAATCGGTTTTAGCTATATCCCGGTTATATATGGACCGATGACCGAAAAAAATTATTGTTTGCTTCAAATATCTATTTTTTGCGACTACATGCCTAGTTTTGTGTAGGAAAGTGTTCAGGTTTACCAAAAAGTTAAATTTCTTGAGATATCGGTTTTCGCTATATCTCGGCTATATATGGACCGATGTCCAAAAAAATTTTTACTTAAAAGCAGCGGTAGTTCACTACGATATGTGTTTCTTAGCACAGAAAAGCGTTTCAGTTCATAAAACCACCCGATTCCTTCAGAAATCGGTTTTCGCTATATCTCGGCTATATGTGGACCGATGTCGAAAAATTTTTTCGTCACTAATGACTAAGTCAAATCCGAATATTTACTTTTAATCAAAAAAAAATTTTCAAAATTTCCATACAAAATGCAAATTTTTCCGAGGTACCTCCGGTGTTTCGGATATATCTCAGCTATTCGTGAACCGATTTTGCTGAATTTAAATAGCGATTCCTCGTGGACAATATGCAACATATTAGTGAAAGAACGAAGTTTCTAAGTCAAATAGTTTTCGCAGAAACTTGATTTCAACAACTCACAGACGGACAGAAGGATATCGCTCAAATAACTTCTCTATTAGCACTGATCAAGAATGATAGTCGGAAATGAATATTGAAAAAATTACAAACGGAATCCTAAACTTAGATATACCCTTACACAGTATGTGAAGGGCATAAAAAAATGTTAAAGATCATTTCACTCAGAATTCATAATTGCTTTTTCCCGATTAAATTCCGTCGTCTGTTAGCTACATTAGACTCCATTCAACTCTCTAGAATATTGGAATAAATGCGAGAATATTATGGAGGATCTAGACGAGGAAAAGGCGAGAGGACTGCTAATTCTTAGAAAGTCCGAATAAAGTAGGATAATAGAGTTATCGCATGGCATTCTCAATTACTGGCATATCTTAATAGCATAGGCATATAAGAGGAGATGAATCGGTGAAGAAGGTGAGATATTAAAGCACTACTTATGTTTGTCAACGTCTCGCCCTCTTACAAACACACATTACAGGGCATAGCCTAATTACGCGGCATATGTTGGACAAAATTAAGAAGCAATGAGCGTACATTAAGCCTACGCTAAGCAAGCGTATGTCGTAGCACGGACAAAGTACACAGTAGTTTTAATGGAAGTTAATTGAAAGCCACCGTATGTGTGATATTAGTATTGAAATTCTAGAGCTAAATTGAAAAAGTGTTGAATGTAGCACTTCTTGCTGGACAATGCAATTGAAAAAATATGTTTAGGTTTAAATAGTTCTTGGTTTGGAGTAAGATTCTACAATTTTTTTACTTCTATCTTCCGATTTTTATATAATTTGTGCAGCACAAATATCAATATTACATATATTTTGTGTGGCCATAAAATACCAATAAAATGGGTTGATGTTTGTTACTAAGTTTTACTGCTGGAAAGCTTCTATGTAGGATATTCATACAACTACATTCATACTCACATATAATTACACTAATGCAAAGGCAAATAATTAAGGAAATACTTAGTACGTGGCATGTAATACAAAGAAACGCAGTTGCTGATCTAAAACAAAAAACTAGAAAAATAACAAAGCTTAAGCGAATAACACGTTGTACAAAATAAAACAAAATTGCCTTAAAACGATTTAAATTAAAATAATAAAAAACACGGGACTGAAAATTTGTATGCAGCATTAATTTCTTTTAACAATGTTCTAATGAAGGATATATACATTGATGTACATGTACATCTACTTAAATGTGTAAAAAGAAATCGATTTGGGAAAACGGAAAAAGTTTTTAAGTAAAAGCTGTAAAAAAAGTTTGGTTGTTTAGTTGACCCAAAAATATATATCGCCGTAGAAAATTTTAACAATTTAAATCTTTTTGTTTAACCTGTAAAATAAATGCCCCAGGAATGAATGCAATATTCCAAGAAGTTTGAACTTGATCAAGATTAATAAAAGCTTTTTTAGCTTTGAGCGAGACTTTTTTTATTTTGCTTTCAAAATATTTAATTTTTATAAGATTTAATTTTAATAAGCTTTTTGTGAAACGAACAAACCAAAAATGTGTACTATTATGCTTTCGCCAGCTTTTTCCATACGCACAGAACAACAAACTCCTTATTATCCAGTATACACAGAAAAAAATAAATTTCGTATTCTATTACTAAATTCGTAATCCCAATTACTTTTTGATTGCGATGGGACCTATCACAAAATTGTCAAATTTAAATATTACAATTCGTAAAAATAATTTAAAAACCATTTTTTTATTAAATTATTATACTATTTATAAAAGGCAGTAATAGAATATGACAAAACATTTGTTTACGACGCAAATATGTCTGTATGTATGCATGTAGATTGCCGTGTATACGTATGTACATACACACATATAATTATACCATAAATACTGAAAAAAATGCCAAAACAAAACAATAATAAAATCAAAACGAATTATTAATTGGAGAAAAATGTTCTACTAACAAATATTTGTTAAGAAAAAAAATGGTCATATTTTTTCTGTGTACAGTTATTAGTAAAAGTATTGTGTTATATATGAACAACGAAACGTGTAAACCGGGCAAAATGTGAACATGTCTCTAATACTAGAGTTGTAAAAATATATATATATATAACGGTCACAACAAGTGTTTGCAAAGTGTTGTAATTTTTTGAATTGAATACTAAAATCTGCACTATTTTAAGACACTCAATACTACAACTCATTTACTGAATACTTTCATAGTTAGAATTTTTTAAATTTTGGTGAATATTTTAAAAGCAAATGTAAGGAATTCAACGATGGTAAGACGTATTTAAAGTGCCAGATTTATCAGTTAAAACCAACAGGATTTTTGGTACTAGTTCCTTAATTATAAATTTTAAGTGTTTCGATGTTCGTATATTTTATTTTTTACGATATATATATATATATATATATATATATATATATATATATATATATATATATATATATATATATATATATATATATATATATATATATATATATACAATATACAATGAACACCCAAAGTATTAAGTAATACTAATTGCCTAAGGCCAAGTCAGATAAAACTTTTGCCCTGCGTTACGTTACAAATAACTATGCAGATTTATACGACACATGCCTCATAAAGAAACTTTATAGCAACACGAAGCAAAAGCTAAGCAACTCGCATCTTTTCATGTGCTTTGACAGATAAACGTAAAATTACCAACCATTTATACAAAGAAGTTAGCATACAATGTGTATGTATTGTTATAGTTTTTATTTTGTCATGCACTTTTTATTTACACTTTCTTGCCAAAACTAGAAACCTAGGCCACAACATTTAACATCAAGATAAAAAAATTTTTTTGTTATTATAGAATTTTGATTTAATTATTTTGATGTTTTTCTTTTAGCTATCTAGTGTGTTAAAATCAAAAAAGATATTGTAGCTGCCGGTAATTATTAACTAAATTATATGAATGCAAGCAATTTACAGGCTTTAATTTTATTACAACATGATTTTACTGTCATTTACACGCCTCAAAATGCCTATTATTCATATTCATTTATTTGATCTTAAAGTCAGCAATTTTATGTTTTTTATTCCTGTTTTACGATGTGCTTAAACTTTTATTTCGTTTAAATTTTAAGTTGGCTGGCAAGTACACAAGAGTTTTATTTTTCATATTTATGGCCGATGGCATGTCCTGGCTTAAATTTTGTGTTTAACTTTTTTCAACTTTTCTTTTCGTTGCTTTCTATCATAGGCTCTGGGTTAAGTGGTGTTTCATTGGCCTCAGGCAAAACATTGCTTTCGAAAGTTCTCGATTAAAATTTAAATTTCTTTGGTACCATAAATTTTATGCAAAATGGCCAATATATAAATGTGTTCCACAGTGCATAAACATATTGACCACGGCAAGCTACCTACTACAAAAAGGCACATATGTTTTTATAGTAATAATTATTTTGACAGACTATGTACACTACCACTAAATAAATAAATAAAAACAAGTCAGAACGTTATATTCGACTAAACTAAATTTTTCGTGCCCTCGAACTATTAAAACATCAAAAAATAACATAAGATTCCACTCCAACTGACTAGTTTTATTAGCACATCTACCTCTTTTGATCAATAAAAG
The DNA here is from genome assembly GCA_005406025.1 of Eumeta japonica. Lineage (NCBI taxonomy): Eukaryota > Metazoa > Arthropoda > Insecta > Lepidoptera > Psychidae > Eumeta > Eumeta japonica. The sequence goes on along the minus strand of BGZK01004677.1, from coordinate 2,349 downwards.
GACTACTTCGTTTAAACGTCTAACTTATTAGTAAATTGTTTTCTCGTATCTCGACTGATGTCAAAGAATTTCACAAATTACATTTTAAATGGCCGGATTTTATTCCTTTACTTACTTTCTTTAATTGAAAAAGGTTCTGGTTCGCTTATAGGCCCGTCTTCTTAAGAAACCGGGTTTCGCTTTATCTCGTATCCATGTGAACCGATATGAAAACATTTTATAAATTTATATTTTAGCTCTAAGGCGCAAAATCCAACAAATCGGGTTTCGCTATGTCCCGGGTATATATGGACCGATGTTCAAAAATAATTATGAGTTTATTTTAAACGGCCAAATTGTATTACTTATTTAATGTTTTTGCAAATAACGTTCGAGTTAGCTCAATGGTCCGACTTCTTGAGAAATCAGTTTTCGCTATAAATCGGCTATATATGGGCATACATCAAAATTTTTTATAAATTAAATTTTAGGTGCCTATACTTAGTTGTTTTATCTACTTTCCTTTATAGATAAACGTTTTGGTTCACTTACAGACCCAATTTCCAAGAAATCGGCTTTAGCTATATCTTGTTTATAACTATTGGCTGATTTTAAAAAGTTTCCAAAGTTAAATATTAGCTGGCTGGTTGAGTTTTAATACTTAAAATTTCTTACTACCAAATGCTTACAGGCCCGATTTATTATACCCTTCACATACTATGTAAGGGTATATATATAAGTTTGTGATTCCGTTTGTAATTTTTCCAATATTCATTTCCGACCCTATAAAGTATATATATAGCCGAGATGTAGTGAAATCCGATTTTTACAGAGATTGAACTTTTGGTAAACTAGAACATTTTTGATATACAATTCAACCTGTGGCGGTAAAATATGAATATCTGAATGCAAAAAAATTTTTTTGGACACTGGTCTATATAGCCGAGATATAGGCGAAAGCCATTTATTTGAAATTTTTGCCTGTACACAAACAAAAACATTTATTGCTGGAAAGAGCAATATGCGGATTAAAGGACGATTTTCAAGTAGTTAAGTAAGCGAATTAACAAATTCTTTGTCTTTACTGAATATCTAAATGTGGGTACATTGACGCTAGTTTTGTGAAGGGTACTTAAGATTCGGCTCCACTGAATATAATTTTCTTACTTGTTTTAATATAATATATTTTAGTGTAAAATGTATGTTCTTGTATTTTCTTTATAGTATAATATAAATATAGCACGTAAGCAGAATATCATTTCACTTTAAAGTCAAAAGGATTTCCTGTCAATTATGTCTGGTAGCTCTATACACAAAGCAAAAGTAACCTCTTCTTAGGGTAATACCAATCCTGTCATTTTATATAGGGCGTAGCGGGCAATGCTTTTCACCATAAGTAAAGGCGAACTTTGTAGAAAAAACTTACATCCTTTGTATAGTGCAAATAATTTTGAAGAGGCGGAGAGAAAATTGCACGTGTAAAATAAAAGGATATCTTTTATGTAGGATCGAAAGCGCCACTAGTGCTATTAGTAGAGTATATAGGAATATCAATAGACATTTGATGTATTTATTTCACCTTGGTAAGGGTATTTAAGATTCGGCACGACTAATAAAAATTAAATAAAAAAGCAAGAATTTTAAAAGAACAATAAGATAAGTTAATGTAATTTAGTACAGACATTTGGAATAATACATGAAACATTGCCGCAAAAATATTCACAATCAGTTGATTATGTAGAGTACTTTCCACAGAACACCATTTATTAATTTATCAAATAATCCTTATCTGGGTTAAAATTTCTGTTAATTGGTTTATAGTGACAGTATTTTTTATAAAATTTTACTTTAATTTTAATATTCCAAAAGTGGTTAAAAGCCTTTAGATATAAAAAAAAACTTTTATTGAAAACAGGAATGATTTCACGCTCACTATACACAAATTGTCTCAAATCAATCAAAACAATAAATTACATATGTATGTATATAGTATATACACGTATATTTAATGAAATATCTCAATTCTTTAATACCATTTAAATATATTATTAGAAACTTCTTTAACATAAAAAAATAATTTGTATTTAACAAATTTAAAAATAACACAAAAACATCTTTCGTGAAAACTTTCTTCAGTATTAATGAAAATACTTTTGTAGTTCACAACTTATTAAAGTTTGACATTTTAACCACAACAATGGGAACACAATTTTTCTCTGAGACATAAATTTGATTGAATTTTAAGTTACTTTTCTGCAATTTGTATTCGTGTATTGTGCTCCGTATGAAACAAAATTTTTATTAACAAACTTCAGATTTTGCTTTAAATATTAAGTTTTTGTTTCTTTACTAGGTTAAAAGTTTTGCCAC
>BGZK01004676.1:0-12188 GCA_005406025.1 Eumeta japonica | reverse complement strand
GAATGTGGTGGTTTAGACGATGTTTGTGTAACAAATTATAAAATGAAAACAACCAGTTTGATGTACATTTTTAATGTTATTTTTATTTATGAATATTTTCATTTTTATTATAATTATTATTTTTCTTAAATTTATTTTTTGAATACTTAAATGACTATTAATTGGTAGTATATACATGTGTGTTGTGTGTTATTATGAGCTTTTTTATGTAATGATTTTATTTTGTATGTTACTATTTTTGTTTTATTATTTTATTTTTTTAATAAATTAATATAACTTATTTTGTTAAAATGTGTTATTTTTCATACATGATCATTTTAATCGAGTCATTTTAGTTTTGTCCAAAAGTCAGCGTGTTGTTGGTTTCATTTTTAACTATTTAATAATGCAATTTGATTTTAATTTTGTTAGTATTTATGGGGTTATTCTTTTTGTATAACTGTTAATATTTAGTAACATTTTGTAATTTTTGTTTTATCGTTTCATGTTTTATTAATGCATGTATGTATGTATATTTCTATTTAAGACAGTATGTATGCATGCAAGTATGTTTTTTATTTTGAAAGACTTTGTGGTTTTAGATTAGAAGAAATGCAACAGAACTCATAGAGCATCATACACGTTTATATATTTATTTTATTAAAAATTGCTTTTTATTAATTATTAGATAGATAGAGTTTACTTATAGTATGTAATATGTATGAATGATTTTATGTTTTAATGAGATTTTTTTGATTTTTTAATATTTTTGAGTAGATTTTTTTAAATTACGATAATGATTAAATAGTGGAAATATAAACAAGATTTTGTTAAATATAATTACATATTTATTTTTATGTATTAAAATAACTTTTGCCAATTTTATAACAAAATTATCCATTCTGTTAAAAAATATTTATTATTTTATGTCTTTACTCAGGTTAAAAGAAATTGAAATGGTTTTGAAATGTTTATTGATGTTATCTTTTTGGAATACCAGCCCTTTTAATATAAGCGTTACGGATTAGCGTTGTATGAACACTTTTGAACAAAATTTCGTTACGCTAAAGCCACTTCAGGATTCCATGTGAGATTTTAAAACGCTGCAAAACACTTATATACTTTGGTCTTTCCTGCCACAACCCATTATCAGAACGCGGATATTTTTGTATATTGTTGTGTAGTTTAGTTTATTTCTATTCCCCTCGAAATGCAGAGTAGAAGCAAAGCTGTCATGTTATTCCATACTTCATATTTAAAATGATAAAAAATAATATAATAAAGAAAATTTTATTCCCTTTTAGAGAAACATGAGCGAGGATTCATCTAAAAATTTTTAAAGAAAATATTTAAAATTTATTTTGGTTGTTTTGCCTAGTCTTTCAGCATGACTATATGCCGATATTTCTTTTGATGCTACTCAGCTCTTCAGTCGACTCCGCAAACCTTGTTTACTGAAGACTAGGCAAAAACAATTAAAGATCTTTTGACCTAAAATAATAAATTTCAAATTATTGAATTATTGAACGTATTAAAACAATTTTTTATTAGATTTCATAAAAATTTTTAATTGAGTCGCTTATCTGGTTCCACCAACAGAGGGTTATTTAATTTGTTGAAAGTTCCACAGCAGTCAGGAGCATAATAATAGCAGTTGGCACCTGCCCCACTATGTCGAGCGTTAATGTTCGCCAACATTTTAGTAAAGGCTTTAAAGCTGATTTACACACTATAATTGAACTTTATTCGTTCAACTTTATCTATCACCTGTCTTAATGAATGTCAGCTTGTGGTTAATTAATTTTTTCGTAATTAAAATGTTGGCGAAGATTACACCCAACGTTCATCTTGATGCAAATGTATACTCTTTTGTTGAAAGTATTTTTATAAATAAAACTTTAAAACTTTTGAAAATATGATTGGTTGTCGTTTAAAAGAAAGCACAATAAACTGTGCTATTACTGTGCTCCCAAGTAAACTGTGAATTTGTTTTAAATAATTTTTTTATAAAAACTGTTAATAAATTAATGAGTTTTTATTAATTTCCATTTTTAATTATTTTTTGCATTTTCTATTATTTTGCTAAAACGCATTTTGTTGTATTAAACTAAATGTTACATATTTCATATATTATTTCTTATTTTCTTTTGTTTATAAAAAAATTGTATACATACAATAAAATGGTTATAAATCACTTTTCTATATTGAATTTTTAATATTACATTGAATTCATTATTTTGTGAGAGCAAAAATAAAATACTGAAAACTGAAAATTATGAAGTAAAAAGGATCATCGTTGATGCACTTTTTTGGTGGAAATTTAGATGTTTTTTTTTAATTTAAAACGAAATATTTCCAACATTATTTTGAGGTTTAGTTGTGATGGTCAAATAGATGTGTTTTAGCTGGTACTCAGTGTTTGCATTTGCAGCATTACATTATTTTTGTTAATAAGCATTTTGTAATTGCAAAACTTTGTCAGACTTTGGAAGACCTTTTTTATCTATATAAACAACTGCAGTAATTGTAACATAGTTTTTCAACACTTGCAAGAATATAAATATTGGACATATTTGTAAGCAGCCACTGCATGTTTAGTCTAATCCATTGCACATTTGTAAGACTATATTAACTAAGGACTTTGTCATTATTTTAAGGTAATAAAAGAAAATGTGTCAACAATTCGCATGAGTAAAAGCTTTCTTGTTTTGTAATGGCGTTTTATTTTGCATAATTGCACCTTTATAAGATTAATTACACTTTTTCAGCTTCAAAGAACGGATGTCAACAACTAACAGATTTAAAATGGTTCATCAGCTTCAGTTCAAAGAATTCGAATAGTGGCAATCGTTCCGTTATTAAAGCTGAGTACAAAACTCGGGACAAGATCTAGAATATGGGTGCAACTTTTATGTAAAAAAGATAAGCTATATATATATCGAATTTCTAAAAGAAATGTAAAGATATAATACATTTGTATATTAAAAGTTCCTTCAAAAGTCATAAGCAGACAACTAGAAAATAGTTTTAGAAAAGTCAGCCGGTTATGTCAGTATTGCAAACGCCATAACGAAATAGCCATCTAAACTTATATGTTCATAAATGCAAATATATTGCGAATTAAGAATTAAGGTTTCACGATGAGCAGTGCAAGCTGTGTAACAACAAAACTGCTTCACTTTTTCACGCAGCTATGAAATGTATTTATTTGTTAGTTTTGCAAGGGAAATGTAAACAAATTTAGCGTTTGTTGAAGAAATGTATGAAATTGTTTGTGGCTTTAAAATCAAAATTGATTTTTAATAAATTATAACAACAGCAATAAATTAAGTGATGAATCATTAACAAGCCGAGACAATAAGAAAGTTCAGAGACTAGTTTAGGGCATGTTTAATTATTATAGAATTAATTTTGACTTGCTTGCATATGATTAAGCAATGATTAAACTTTTGATAGCCTGTCACCGTATATCACAAAATCAAAAGAAAAAAAGACTAAAATGGCTGTAGCTTAAAATATTTGCTCTATCACTTGAATATTTTTGCATAATTCAATAAAGAACTTCGCACATATCTGACAAAAATATTGAACCACTTTTATCGTGTAATTTTTTTTTTTTTTGAGATACGTTAAAATAACTTTGGGGCGATGAGCTATTGCCTGAATAAATTTGAGAAAAAATTATCACATTTGCACAGCAGCAAGTTGTTATGCTCCCGATCAACCATAATATTCTACACATTTTACAAATTTGTACAAAGACCATCGTGACAAACCCTAATAGTTGTTATTGTGGTGGAAAGAAATAGCCAAAATTTTATGCATTTTGTGAGTGAGTGGTGCAAATGTTTTTTCATAAACAGTCTTCGTACACAAGAGTAAATGAAAGGAAAAGTGAAGAGAACAGTTTTCTGCTGTCCTTCACTTAATCCTAAACGTAAGTGAAATCTCAATGATTAATTTAGGAAGATCAAAGTAAGATCAAGAGTTTTGCTAGTCACACAAGTGGTGGATTAAATGAAATGATCACTTTCTGTGATCTATATAAAATCTTAATCTTACTTGCACCTTCCTTTCGTGTGCATAGGCTGAATGAAATGAAAGTATTTATCTAAGGATTAAATTCCTCCATTAAAAAATTATTTACTTTTAAATATTAATTCAGTATTTGTTCCAATTATAAAAATATATATTACATAATAATAATATCAAAAATATAAAAACCAACTAAAAGAAAACTGTAATAAATGTATATATTCATAAAAATTTAAATGAATTTAAAATGTGTTTTAAGTCAAATATTTCATATAAAATTTTACTAAAATTGATTTTAAATACATTTTATTTTTATAAATATCTCAAAATGTTTAGTCTTAATTTAAAATGGTTTGTGTTTGTTTTGCGAATTCTTTTATGTTTCTTCTTTTTAATTTGTTTTTATATTGATTGTGTATTTTAGTTGTTTTTTATTAGTTAATAATAAATTGGATTATTAAATTATACGTATTTAAATATTATTTTAAATATATGGTATAATGTATTGGTAATAATATATAGATAGTATATATGTATCTATAAGTATATTGTATGTATGCTTAAATTGTGTTTTAATTTAATAATTGCCTTTATATAAAATAAAAATAAAACATATTTTAATTTTAATAATTATATTAAATGTATATTTATAATTATATCAGAAAACATTTTGTTTTTTCAATTTTAATATATTAAGGGTAAAAATTGTTTTGCAGTTTATGCTGATTCTCTCTCTTCTTTTGTATATATATGTATATATTATATATTAATATTAATGTATAATATATATTTTTTATAATATATAAAATACGTTTAATCAGATCCAAAATTATTTATCTAAAGATAATTATTTTATCTTCTGTTAAATTCAGATTTGATAGCTGAAAGAAGCTAAAAGAAAGAGAGAGATAAAATTTAAAAATGATTTTTTTTATAATACGCAAGCAATTTTTATATTTACCATCTATTATATTTCTTTTTTACTTTTGTATTTTTGTTTATTTCTCTAACAATTTCAGCCTTTAATTGTTCCAAATCACTGCCCGATAACGCCACCGATAAACCATCACCGTTGACCTGCTGAAAGTCAAATAAAATTAAAATGCAATTAAATTTATTTTATCGATAAAAAAAGTTAAACAAAAAATATAATAACTTTAAAGTATCGTTTCTTCACTGGCGCTGCCGAAACGTTTTCGCATGGGTCTGGGTGATTCACCGCCGCTATTCGATGTATTATTTGAATTTGCATTTGAGTTGCTGGAATTTGAATTGCCCAACTTTGTGTGGCAATGTGTTGGATTTTTCCCAGGGTCGTTGCTTAACTTCTGGTTCTGGATCGGGCTAAAGGTTAAAAATATTATGTTTAATAATAAGCAGTCCAAATGCTAATAATTGTTTTTACCTAAACAATAATTCGAGCTGATTCGAAATGACTAATTTACAACGAATTATTATAATTTTTATCGTGTATCAGAATTTTTATATATTTTTTTAAAACAGAAATTCATAAAGTTTTTAATTTATTTACCGGACTCAAGATAGTTTCCAAATTATTGTTTGTGATTAATATTTTATTGGTAAACTCCCAGCTGGGTCATCACTGACTGGTTTAAAACACCGCTATAGTATTTTAGTTCATCGTGTTGAAGGGCTGATTATTTATTGTGGCGGATATGAAACAGCCGGCAGTACCTTTTTCTTCAACAAAGAAACATGAATCAATTAGCAATAATTTAGAAACGAACAAGAGTCCCACCAAAGCTAAAAATTTATGATAAATATAATTGTTTAAATAATTTAAAATATTTAATATTAAACTTAAATTAAATCAAATAATTTTCGAAACAACAGATTTAGATTTCACTGATCGCACTTCGTAGGCAGGTATTTTTTTCACTGTATTCGTCAGAGCACTTGTAATCAGAAGACCTGCCAAAAATATAAACTAAAAAATACCCTTCATTTACTTTTATGCTTCACAGAAAAAATAACTTAAGCGAATATAATACTTCTAGTTATAGCAGTTCCAATAAAATCTATGTCTTCAAAGAACATTTGAAACGGGGTTTTTTGTTTGTATATCACTTTTTCTCTATTTTACAGGGGCTATTAATCGGTTCTCATATACCCTGTTCATACAGGCAAAATTAATTGTAGTATTTAGTTAATTGCGAAGATGATTTTCAGTGTCTCACACATTTAATTGAGCTAATTTAATTGATCACGTAGGTAAAAAGTAAAGACATAAGCATTTATTCCAGCTAACAACTAAAGGCATATAAAGTGTTGCATTTGCAACTGTTCTCAATTTGTATGGACAATTTAATATTAATTGCTCAATTAATAATAAAATTTTTATGTTAAATTTAGCTTAATTAAGATAATATTTAGTGTTCATATATATTTAATTGAGCTAAATTAATTGCGTATAGAGTAAAAAGTAAAAGATACAAAGATTTAATGCAGCTAATTATTAAAGGCATAAGCCTTAGTTTATCAATTTACCAAAAAGGGAAATTAGGTAAACTCACAATGTTTAGACGTAATCCAAAAGACATAATCCATTTGTAGATAAATAAACACTATTGCATTTAAAATTGTATTCAATATTTTAACAATTATCTTCTAATTGCTCAATTATTGATTGAAATTTTGTATGGTAAATTGAACTCAACTAAGGCGTTAAGGCGTATAAGGCATTAATTGCGATAATCGCAGTTAAGCGTATATCTGTACGGTATTACAGTACCAGTGCCCGCGCTCTATTTTAAAATAAATAAGAAACCTTTTCGTAAAACATCGGTGATCTCCAGCTCGAATTATTGTATTAATATAAATTTATTATATTTACTTTCTTTTCAGCCTGGGCTCTTCGTCAGGCCAATGTTTTGCCATTTCATCCATCATTGAGGCCATGCCGTTGGTGCTTCGTCCAATGGTGCCATAATTACCGCTGCCTCCGCTAGGAGTACTGCTGCCGCTGTTCTCTGTGGGTGCTGGGGTACTCTGCTTTTGAAGTGAAGCGCATTAAGTTAATGGTTTGTTGTTTTCAGATGGTGCCAATTGTATTTACCTTCTTTTTAATTTTGCCTGCTGCAATTGAGCAGCTAATGAGCCCATTAAATCTGCTTGAGGATCCTCTTTCTTGTTTGCTAAACCACCCATGGGAGGTGGTGGTGGTGGTGGCGGAGCGGCTGGACCACCGCCACTAATCATACCGCACATGGCAGGTGGAGCCGGTGGAGCTGGCGGCTGAGGTGGTGTTAGTGCTGCTGCAGGACCACTGCCTGAATTCGTATTATTATTAAACATTTGAGGGCAGCACCACCAAATGAGGGTGGTGGTGGCGGAGCTGGTGCCCCAGTATTGACAGCACTAACTGGACCACCGCCAGTACCGCTCATGGTTAAGTGGTGGTGGCATAGGCACATTACCACCAGGAGCATTGCTGCTGCGTCATCATGGGGTGGCGCTGCAGGCACCTGACCATAAGGATTCTCCGGTTGTTGCACCTGACCACCACCATTCATTTGGCCATAAGCATTTGTGGCACGAATCCATTGGGCATTGCTGGTGGCTGGGGTGGTTGTGGCGGCATAGGTATGTCACCACCGCCAACGCCCATAATATTGCCGCCACTACCTGGACCCAATTGCGCTTGACTGGCGTACACCACACTATTGGAGCTTTGTGAATTTGGTATACCTGGTCCCAATTGTTGCTGTGAAGACACATAAATCGGCCCGCCACCGTTTTGATTTTGGTGCGGTGGCGGCATAGGAGGTTGTGAAGAAACATTTGGTGGCATTATTCCCGGCTGCTGTGTGAATATTGATGCATATTAAGATTTGGATTAGAATTTGATAAAACATAGTGTGTTTGTTGATACTGAGTGATATTTTATTATTGTATTACACAAATACAACGGAAGGATGATGCCCAATAGAGGGAAGGAATAAAACAATAGTTTTCAGCCAGATATTCAAATACCACAAATTGAAGATTGTTTATTATGTATGTACATGTTTTAATTGATGGATGGATATTCATAAATTTGCAGGATTTTTTTTATTTATTTATTTATTGTTGGTAGTAGGAGATCAAGCAGTAGTTTTTTTATATAATAAAATATATATATTTTTAAAGGTTGGAAAAAGCGTTCAGGCATGAAATGAAATAAGAAAAAGGAAATAAAATAAAAGACTTAATGAAAATATGCATAAATGAAGGTGTGGTTTCTTCCCCTAAACTATGGTAAATAAAAAAAATAAATAAATACTATATACTATATATATATCGTCTTATTCAAAAGGTATCCTAAAGTAAACATATTCGTTAAACCCGTTTTGGCTTACAAAATTTGCATTCAAGAATTGGTTTTGAATAAGAGAGATAACTATCAAGGTTGGTCTGAATTGTCCTTGCCCATACATACATATGTATGCATATATTTTTCATATAAAAAATTTAATCCTTTTTTAGAAAATTTTTTCAGACATTTTCGCTGTAGAAAATTTTTTATTTTTATATATTTTTTTTTTAATAAAATCTTTCATAAATACATACATATTTGTTGTTGTCAATAAAAGATCTATAAAAAGATCTATCAGATTTCGATAGATAATATGTGAAATGAATCATTTTTCATAAACAAAATTTCATCATCAGCAAATTTATTGTTATCGATATACAAATATAATAAAATATGTATCTATAAAAACATCTTTTTGTAGCATGTTCTATAATAAATTTCATTATTATCGATAGCTGTTCATAAATATCATGAAAAATATCTGTTATCTATGTGGGCAAAAACATCGTTTTGTAATAAATTTTGCTGTAAGTAATTTTATTGATATGATATAAAAGTTACGACGAATTAAATTTCAAGATATTTTTAAGATATCTCTTTGTCGCTAAAAGTCGCTATACAGAATTTTTAGATTTTAACGATAGAGATTCAGCTTTATGTCCTGATTCTAATTGTTCGACCTTTGTTGTTAATAGAACTTGCTTTTATTGTTTTCTTGAGCTTAAGGTCACTTAATTGGTTTTATTTATTGTATTCAATGTTTCGATATCCCCTTGTGTACCTTCTTCCTGAATACAAGATAGAGATTCAGCTTTAGTGATTTACAGAATAAAGGCCCAAATGAACAAAATGTTATTAATAACCTGTTCATGCATAAAAAGATAATCGCGTAATAGTGGTTGATTGCGTAGTATTCGGTTAATTGCGTTGATAATTTTTGGTTTTCATTTATAATTAATTGGAGCCAACTTAGTTGAGCGTAGAGCAAAAATAAAGATAAAACATTTTATTCAGCACTAACAGGCATAAACCTTTTAGTTTATTCATTTACCAATAAAAGAAAAGTTAAATACGTTTGTCATATTAAAGAAAGAGTACCACCCACCTATTGGAGATAAATAAACAGTTTTGCATTAAAATTGTACTTAATATTTGAATAATTATCTACGAATTACCAATTACTAATAGAAATTTCTGTGGTTAATAAAAGTCAATTAAGGCATTAATTGCAATAATCTCAATTAAGTTGTATGTATGAACACAGTATAACTGTATATTTGTTGGTTACTGTGAATGTCGCATAGCAAATGAATTGCTCTCTTAAAAGACTATTTCTATTCAAAGTAATCGTTGAATATAACTAATATCAAGATCGAATAAATATATATATATAAAAGATTATTTTCATATAAAATATTATGCGTTATTATAGTTTTAAAATAATTTTGTTGCCATAAAGCCTCTGCAGAAACTTATTTATTTTTTTATTCAAACTTTTTGACTTTGAATTTTGTGCCACATTTGTTTTAAAACATGTTTGTTGACTGCATATTTTGTAGATAAAATAATGATATCTTTAAAAACACTTGAGAATGGGGTTGGGCAATTCGGATCAAATGTTAATTAGAGAGTAATATGCTTTTTTTGAATGTAAATATTTTAAATAAATTTTAGTATGCAAATACATACTTAGACTTAAATATTAATTTATAATGCATAGTGATTGTACATAAAAGAAAAAAGTAATAAATAAAATAAAAAAAAAATAAAATCTTAAGCTCGGTAGTAAATTATAGTTGTAAAATAAATTTGTAACATTGTAGCATACAGAATGTAAGACAAAAGGCAGGCAAAAGCAAATAAATGGCATTGAAACTAACCTGATTTGGTTGTGGTGGATAACCGGCGATTGACCATTTGTTGTGAGGCATAAATAGAATGTTGTGGCTGTTGTTGATGCTGAGATTGCTGCTGCTGTTGTTGTTGTTGTTGTTGCCGCTGCTGTTGCAGCTGTTGGGTATGATAGGTTTGACCTGGTACTGACGATGGCGTTGTGTTGGCTGCCGTTGTTGTTGTTGCTGCTGCTGCTGCCGTTGCATTAAACCTCCATTTGGGCTGGTCCATTACCAGTATGACCATAAAGTGCTGTTGGTGCTGTTGTAACAGCTGTTGTTGTGGCTGAGGAGCGGGAGCACTAAGGGAATTCCTAGTGTTTTATGTTTGAAGGTGACATAAAAGTTTTTTGTTTTCGATTTTTTTTCGATTTTATAAAATTTCGAGCCAATATTTTTTGTAATGGATGTAATTGTGTTTGAGTGAGTGAGTGAAGTGAAGTGAGAGTGAGCGAGTGATAAGAAAAAGATTGAGTGATATTACAAACAAGGACACAGATTTTATTGTCAACACGAAGAAAAATAAATTAAAATATTTTTAACGAGCACAAGTATAAGTATTAAAAATTAAATTTTAAGTAAAATGTGTTTATGTGTGAAGGATAAAGTTACAATTAAGGTGACGACAGTTGTTTAACAGTTTCAAATTATCAGTAGACATTGCCAAGCGTTGTTGTTTGATATCAAATTATTTGTTGAGTAGATTGATTGATTGATTGATTATGCAATGACAAGATTTTATTTTTATGGCGATAGGTGACGTTGAATGTTTGACGAGATTTTTTTTGTTTTTAATTTATAGGTACATGAATTATTAACAACAAAAAGAAAAAAGAAAAGTAAAGGAACAAAACATAAATAAAATGGTAATGCATTCTAGTTAAGTAAACATTATTGAAGTACATAAAATTAATATTAATCTAACACTACAAATTAAACATTAAATAAACATATTTAGTTAGTAATAGACAGGATGAAATTTGTAAAGGAAATCTATGGAAAAAATATTCAATAGAACAGCATTTACTTTACAAAAAAAAACTCTTTTTAAATTCAGCCCCAACTCATATTTTATTATCGAATCAATTACAAAAATTGGTTCTAGAAAATTTAGTAGTAAAAAAAAATGTTTATATTGACATCATTTATTTTTGTTCACTGTCGAATTTTTATATTTTTATACATATTGAATTACATGAAAAATTTGTTTGTTTAAAAACAAAGCCTTAGGCAGGCATGGAACTTGCTACACCTCGTGACAGTTAGTCTGGTACTCTACCCCACAAAGTACACGAAGACAAAAACTGAGTTATCAAAAAACAATTATCAGATTTCTGTGTTTATGAATGAAAAGCCAAAATACGAAACTCAGTGAATAAGTGAAATGCACAGGATTTATATTGATTTGTTGTTCTCTTTTGATGCATTTCTTTTGCTTTTACAGCGTTTTTTTTAGCTAAGACGACACTCAGTGTATGAATGAAATGCACAGAACTAGATTTTATTTGATTCCCATCATCATTGTTCTATTTTGTAATCTGTCCACTATTTATCGGGAACTTGAATGTTTTTGTTTCTCCTTTAAATACACTTTCCACCGACCCCAATCTAAAATTCACTGTTTATTTGGATGAAACATACTTTTGGTTTAATTAATATAGTAGATACGTCATAAAAAGTTACTTGGGAAATATTAAACGCTTTAATTATTCGAACTTTGTATATCTCATAATTGTTTAAATTTCTTTGTCAGGCTCAAGTCTATTCTAAATTATCGCTTGTGATTAATATTTGTTAATGAAGACAAGAAAAGTAGCCAGCTGTTTCATATCCGTCACGATACTCGTCAGGGAAGCTGTATTGGCCACGATTTGAATTGGACTGGGTCAAAATCAGTTTTTGTAGTGGTATGTTTCAATCACTTAGCCAAGAGCCTCATGTTACGCCTCTGTCTATATTGGCACTTA
>BGZK01004675.1:0-12189 GCA_005406025.1 Eumeta japonica | reverse complement strand
TGTATTAGCAACAAAATAATGTTCGAAACTATATACCCAAGTTAATTTATGTGAGTCAAAAATAAAATGTGTCTAAAGTAAAGTAAATTTCTAATATAACTAAAAGAACAATAGTCTAAACCCCATAACTGCAAGAAATCTTACTACTTGGAATATTATTACCACTTTTAGAAATTATGATTCAAAGCATTGTGTTGTATTTCTTTACTTAAACTTTAAAAAGAATAATATAAAGTAACTATTCATAACTTCATAAATTTGGAATTCATATTTATGAAACAATTTTTGGGATTAAATATTCATGAAATAAAACTAATAAGTTACCCTGAGCAATACACAAGTCACCTATGAAGATCCCATGAAGATCATCTAGTAATTTCAGAAATTAGCATGTTTAAACAGATAGACATACAGAGTTTTAAAATAATATGCATTCTGTCATATTCCCTACTTCACCTACAACTCTTTTTTGAAGTACAAACTTGACGGTACTAGAATTTTATTAATTATATAAGCCATTATAGAAAATGCTAACAAGATTTAACAAAGCTAACATATTGCTTTTAAATATAATTATGGAAATTTATATAGTGTCATGTTAAGAAATTATAGCTAAACCATAAAAGAATGCATATTATTTCAATTTTAACACAAGAATCAGAAGTTGAAACTAGATTTGAAAGCTCATTGTATTATTATAATAATATTATAAAGAAATGGTCTTTTGAAAGTTAGAATATAGATATTATTATACAATTTAAAACTTAGCTACGTTATAATAAAAATATTAACAAGGAGTAAACCAAAACCAAGTGTGATAACTTAGCGCACGCATTATATATTCTCAGTATTATAGTTAATTTTTATTGAAGATAACCAGTAATTCAATCTTCTAAGGTCGGATTTGTCAGAAATAAACCATATACATGAAGAAAGTTACAGAACTTTATGCATCTCTATATAGTATGGAGACAAGGCAACGAAATAAATATTCATTGTTAGGCCATTCTGACGGAAAAGCAATACCACTTACTTTCTCTAAAACTGATTTCATCCTGTTAATATCCTATAAGTAAATTAGTAAAAAATATGGAAAAATTCGAAAATTGTAGCCAATCCCAGTACCAAAATGACAATCCTCTGACACAGGCAGCAATATAAGACGCGTAGCTGCACTACCGCTCAATAGGCACATGATGCCATACGTCAAATTGACAGCCGTAAATAATAACTGATAAATGACGCATACCCTATTACGTTTATTAACGTAGGTAATTTTTATATTTTTACAGCTACCCTTTATAATATGACTAACTATTATACTTCTAGTTTACCTAAGGTACGTCTGACTATAAATATAAGACAATATTTTATATATGATATTGATTTTATTTTTATATAATAATCAAAAATACCTTTAAAATTATATAAAATCTTGATAAAACAACATTGTATTTAAAAACAACACACCGTGTATAAATAGCGTTAGAAATTTCAATTAAATTTTGGCGTGATTAATAAAGATAGTAAAAAATGCTAACATTTTACTTATTATTTTAGATAATATTCAATGGTACACGCATTAGTATATGTTTATATATTTTTTCACTATATATATATATATATATATATATATATATATATATATATATATATATATGTGAAGCGCATACTTCAAGGACAGTTTTTCGATAGATCGCATGCTTCAGGGACATCTGTATACTTTGGGACTGTCCCCAAAGTATGTTTATATCAAACGCATACTTTGAGCCCATTCTATGTAACGCATGCTTTGAGACAACTGGTCAAGCGTGAACATTTCAAGGGTTCAGTGCCATTTCGCACTTTTCACAGGTAACAACTAGATAAGTTTCTTAATAATTGTTATTATTTTGATTAATTTTAGTAGAATGAATTTCAATATTGACTCCAAACTACTCCGACTTTGCCTGAATGAAAATAATTTTCTTGTTTATATTTCGAATATTTTATGATTGTTTTATATTGCTATATTGAAAATAATAATTATTAAAACTGTAATATTAAAATAAGGACTAATGTATATTTTGGGTTTGTATCTAGGCTTCACAATTTTGTGAGAGTTTTATATTTATAACGTCAAAAATGTTATGGTATATTTATTTTGAAGTTTTGCCTATATAATAATTTTTTTTTCCTATTTATTTTCTTTGGCTGTTCTCCGTATTTTACGACTAAATTTATACTACTACATAAATCTGTAGCGTCGGTCTGTATGTCTTATTATAATTAACGAACAGTTTGACCGATTGTGACGAAAATTGTTATACAGTAATCTGTCTGTTTGTGTACCTTTATGTTTTGTTATTACCTGAACATGTGATTGCGTAAATGATAGAATACTGTTAGTTTGTCTGTCTGTCTGTATCTCGGTTTACCTGTATGTTTTTGTTATAACTTAAAAATGATTCGACCAATCTGTGTAGAAAATTAATGTACAGTCTGAACATATGATTGCGCAAATAATAAGCTACTGTCTCTTAGTCCGTCTGTCTGTATCATCTTTTATAAATTGAAAAGATTTAATCGATCTTGTTGAAAATCGCTTACCGTTAGAACATGTGATCGCGCAAATGATAGGCTACTGTTTGTCTATTCGTCTATCTATATATATGTTTTTTTATAACTTAAGAATGGCGTGACTGACTTAATAAAAATAGGTCTGGAAAAAAACATGTGCTTGCATAAATGATAGATTACTGTGTGTCTGTGTGTTTGGCAGTCTGTGTATATGTTCTTTTATAATTTAAGAACGGGGTGACCAATATCGATAAAAATTAGTATAGAGTCAAAACATGATGATTGTGCAAATTATAGGCTACTCTCTGTCTGTCTCTCTGTGTGTTATTTTATAACTTAGAACCGTTCCATCTATTGTGATAAAATTGGTGATCAATTAGAATATGTTAGTGTACTGTCTGTTACCTGTACGTATTATGTTCTTTGTTTAATCGATCGTAATAAAATTAGTTACATTCAGAACAACCTGTGATTGCCAAAAAAATACACCTGTGTTATTTCCACACCATATGAGAACAATGAAAAACAATCATTATTTTTTAATTCTTTAGTAGCAATATTCATTATTAGTATTTATATTTAGTTTTATGTAGTTGCGTGTGTCTATGTGCGCCTAATTTGCTTTGCATTAGAGTTAAGGGGTTAAATTTTGTATGAAACTTTTATAGAGCAAGGTACGAACTTTAAAAAGTCATGAGATGCATATTTTATAATTAGATGGGAGGAGCAGGATTGTGTATTACTAGCATTCGTATCTGACGTTGTTTGCGTATTTTTCCTGTTGAACCGAATTATCAACGGATGCTAAGAATACTTACTTCATTAATAAGAAACTCTTTGAATGTAATAGACCATTAACACTATGGTGAAACCATAATATTTGTAAGCTAATATATCATATAATGAGAACAAATATAATAGGAACCGATTTCTAAATAGTAAAACAAAACTTATGAGTTGATAGATATATATTTTGATAAGCTTTTTATTAACTTGTAATAGTTATATGAATATATGTTATCGGTTCCAAAATTTGCAAACCAATTTTCAACCATTTACTGGTATCCGATTAAGCTGAAATTTGCTATACTTATGTAAGTTAGGTGACAATGAAATATGATGATACCATCGAATTGGTCTGATGATGGCGACCGAAGGTAGCCATAGTAACTCCTAAACTAAATATGATAAGCCCATCATGTTAAGCTTTATTTGATTTATTTTGATAAAAACAATTATCTTGCTTGGTACACAGAGTCTGATAATTTATTATCAGACCCAAAAGATGGTCATAGGAACTCCTGAGCTATACATGATATACTTATCGTGTTTGGATTCGTTTGATATTTCTTAACAAAGACTTTAATCATACATGATGCCCAGGGCCTAATGATGATTTCGGAAGATAGTTAAAGGAGCTCATATGCTACACATAATAAACTCGCCGTGTTTGGGTTCGATTGATTTTTCTTGAACAAAACTTGAAATTAGTTAGTTATCCGGGGTCTAATGAATTTTTTAATGAAAAATTTCAGATAGTAGGTCTAGAAATTCCTAAGCTACTCAAAAGAAACTCATCCTATTTGGGTTCGTTTGATTTGTTTATATATTGAAAAATCTATATTTTTTCCATTTTATTGAGATCTTTTATTCACTTTTCGCAGTCGGGATTTATTTAATTGTTTTTCTTTTAATTCTGTTTTAACAACATTCTAAAATTGTTTTCCTTTCACTAGCATCGTCATCGTCGTATCTCTTTGTAATAATCGTGATAAATCTTAGATTTATATGTTGTTATTCGTTAATCTTTCTGGTCGTATAAATATTAAACAGAGCTTATTGCAGTAAAATAGATTTGGAAACATCATCTTGACTTTGTAAGACCTATTCAATGATATGTCACTCCACAGATATGCAATTTTATTTTCTTTAGCGCTACTTTTATTTTAAGACTGCTTTTGATTTTGATTTTTGTAATTTTTTTTAATATACACTGTGACAATCGCGCCACCGAAATAAATCTAATCGAATTAGGTTTATAAGTTTAATAGTTATGAGGGAATATAGGAACGGACATACATACAAACAAGTAAACACATGTAATCCTTCTTTTGCGTTTCACCGGTGCGGTACAAATTAGTTAATAAATAAATTAATAGAAAATTTGACTGCGTAAAAGTGGACTAAAAAGATGGAAACAAGATGATTTAAAAAATCATTTAATAAAATATGCTAGAAAAATAGAAAATCAACAAAATACTTGCAGTCGTGGGTATCAGATTCATGTTTTGATTGATGATTATGACATATTTTTTTAAAGATAAGAACCGATTCCAAAATTAGCCTGCACATACACTTCATTAAAAATAACACTACCTAAACAGATATAAGTACACAGAAATAAAATCGTTATAAGAATTGTTTTAGGCAATGCCGGTCAAGGCAAGAAATTTAAGTCTTTTTATATGTATTCTGAAACATCATTCCAAAGTAAGAGTTGTATGATGGACCTTTAATTTTATATAAATATTCTTGCCAATTTCGTTTAGATCACATTAGACCATGGAGTTATGAACTATTATTACCGTGGCCTCCCATTTTCATAACTCCATGCATTAGACGTTGTAAACATCGTATTATTGTTACGACGACTACGCGCCTTTGTATAGGACTGCCATATAATTTTTATTAATTTTCTATTAAAAATTTTATAAATGTTCATAGTGAAATGTGAAATCAAAATATTTAATACCAAACTACATTCAATCAGTCATTATTTAAAAGTTTGAATTTCATACTAATACAAAATTGTAAATTTTAAAAGAATACAATAATCCTAATAGTATAAACTTCAATGATCACATCAAAGACGCCGCCGCCACTCGCCGAAGGCGGTGTGCGGCATCATAAAATAAGCGGGAATCTCTTTGTCATCTTTGAAGAAAACACCACGTGTTTTACGTTTCTAACAGGGTGACTATACGAGTAAAATTTTGTTGCATATTGTATGTTTATCTCATAGTAATTATGATCTAATACAAATAACGAAATATATGTAAATAATTCAACTCAGAGTGTTAAAGTTTAACATAATACTTATTTATTTCATTTAACTGCTTATTTGATAGAGCATATAAATACAAAAATTAATAGAGATAGAGAGAGATAACAGCAAAAAGTAAATATAAAAAGGTAGAAGTACAAAGAGCCTAATCTAAATTAATAACATACAAATATGAAAAAGTAAATTACAGTGTATCAGCAAAGAGCGTATCTTCATGGAACTTACGTCCTTTGGTTGAGAAGCGCAGTTTTCGGAAATAACTCAAAAATAGTATATTATTCGATCACGTTCAAAATTATTTTCATTGAAAGTATTTATTAAGTGTTAGCTATGTTATTTTTGATACTTTTCGACATACGGTTTAAAAATAAAGGAAGGACAGAATTTATGCTACTTTTGAAGTAATTATTTCTGAAATTATTCATGTAATCAGAAAAATATTCAAAAACGTTAAAGTTTTTTAAAAGAACTGTCGAAGCATGTACCACACGATGATGTTTTTGAAAAAATTTTTTCTGTTGGATGTACAGAGTGCCCCGTATAAACATTTATTTTGTTATTTAACAATTTATAAGAGCAGTTTTAAATGAAGGTATATGAAAAATATATTAAATTGTGATTGTACATCTGAATTATTTTGCTTATCAATTGTATCAATTGTCGAATATTTATATGGGGTTATCAGGTAATATTTTGATGGGGTCAATAATGTATAAGCATCTAATATTATTTTAAAAGAAACTAGTAAATATAAGATAAATGCGCAAAAAAAGAATAATGATAATAACGTATAAAACTGACAATTGATTTAACTTCAACAAATGCAAGTTAATCCACATTAATTAAACAATTAAATGAGTTCCTTAAATTCTGATGTGAATAATAGTCTTCCTAGTATTGGTACAATATTTCCTTGAACTACTAACAGCACGTGTTTAATGTACTCAAGTATTCGTTAATCTAAAATTTAGATTCTAAATAATATCGACTTATGTTAGTTAGATGCTCGTTTGGGTTCGTTAAGTTTCTATGTTTGTGGTATGTTTATCCTTCCATCAAAAATAAGTAAAAAGAAGTGAACGTTGCAAAAAGCAATTGAATAATTCGTACTTTTTTGCTCATAATATTATTTTAGATAAAAATCATGAAGTGCTTTAAACAGAAAAAGCCCGTCTAAGTGGCAATCCAAAAAAGTTTTTCGTTAAAATTAATCGGGATTCAGATATGTGTTGTTATTTTTATTATTTTTTCTGTCTTCTTTATTATTTTCAATAAATAAATTTCTTTTTATTAATAAAGAAAAATTCAAAGTTAACTTAATAATTCACAAGCAGTGTTTATTAAAAATTTAAGCGTAATATTTTATGTAATTGTTTTTTTTTACGATTCAATACTAGTATTATAAATGCAAACGTCTCTTTGTCTGTCAGTCTGTTAGATATTCACGCCTATAAACTGCTGTACCGATTTTGACGAAATATGACACAGAAATAGTTTGGCAGTAGAAATCGGACATAGGTTACGAATTGTTTGTTGGCTGTCTGTTCGGTTGTATGTTTTTCATAGTTCAACAATAGTTAAATTTATTTAATCAACTTTACTGTACTAATAGAAAATATCATTTTGTCTTATAGTAGCTATTGTCTGTTTGTCTTTCAATCTGTTTGTATTTTTATGGGGTCTTATAGTTTTTACTTATAACTCGACAACTCTTCGACAAATTATCAAATTATGTTGAAATTCAGAAAACTAATAGAATTCATGACATAAAATGTAGCTGTTGACATAAACTGTTTCTTTTGTCAATGTTTATCTGTAATGTAATGTAACGCCTTATAAATAGAAGATTAAAAGTTATTAATTTTATTTTATTCTGTTGGCCATGCTTATTGTGTGCTTTGCTTAGAGAAGGAGCGTTGTTAGAGCCAGCAAAGACAACTAAGGGGATAGAAAAATTCATAGGACATTAAAAGAACTATGTGGTTTTCTATTGCGTCTTTATCAGTCATTGTATTATATTATTAAGCGTAATATTATAAATATGTGTACTTTATAACGATGTTTGGTTGTTCTTAACTCTATTATGCATAAGTGGTAGGACGAACTTAATTGAAATTTAGTACACAGATAGAATGTTTTCTGGGTTGTACTCCATGATATATTATATCTCCTACAAAAGCGTTTCTGTGCAATAATTTGCAAGAAACCTGAATCAATATCGGTATCAAGTGTCATTCGAAAAGAGAGGGACGCAGGGTTGAAATGGAGAACATCGCCGAATCGGAACTCATTGTGAAATCGGGACTTTAATCTAAAACAGATTTGGGATTGGAATTATTATTGAGATTATTCGATATAGAAAATAACAAATAAGTTGTATGTCCACGCAGGCGATGCTGTAGACAAAAGCAAGGAATCTGTATTATTAACTATGTATTTGAATGTTGTAAAAGTCATATATAATAAAAATAAATCAAAACCCGATTACGAAAATATTGCATTCTATAAATGTAAGAAACAAGAACATATATATTTTTGTCTGCAATTCTAATCTACAAACAATTCAATATTTTCACATAAGTAGACAACTTAAATATACATTTTAATGTAATACATAGACATAGCAATGTTTAGAGGATAGCTGTGCTATATAATAAATAAATGTAGCATGTACAAGAAGATATCCTTATATTGTGCAAATATAAGAATATTTTATGTTTCATACTTTTCAGAGTGCGATTTTGTCGTAGTTGTGTTATATTTTCTTAGAAAATGTGTGTAGTGCCACTTTATATTTTATTTAGTCTAGGTTTTATTTTTATTATAGTATAATAATATATTAATTTAGTATGACGTCACGCAGCCTATAACTAGTTGACGACAAATGTGCTTCTAGCGATATTTCATTTGTCAAATTATAGTAAATAATTTAAAAGTTATGTGAGAACAGATAAACATACATCGAAACTACATACAAGCTAAAATCAGAACACTCCTTTAGCTTCGCTAGGTAATGTATTATAGGCTAATCTTTTACATATATCTACCTAAAGTCCACACGGATGAAGTCGTGGACACCAACTAGTTAATGATAATGTGTGACATTCTAAAGTAGACTTACATTTATATAATCTTTGATGTGAAATCAAATTAAAAGCCCAAGTGTCGGACTACGCAAAGATTAAGATTCTTTGTTTTGACCGAAACAAATATAAGCATTAGTTTTACAGTTCCAATAAGAGATGCTCCATACAAAATCTATACGTTTTATATAAAAGGTATGGATATTATGATTTTTCTGAACAAACATCTATATTACAATTAAAATAACCTATAACATACGTATGTTAATTTTTCCTGTGAATAATATAACTTCTTATTAGTGGCAGAATTTTCGGAAATGAATATTCCTTAAATTCAAATTTACAAACCATACCTTGTTAAACTATTAGCTTAGGTAAATTACGACCAAACGCTTCTTTTGTTTTAAAACAAACAACAATAGGTTAAATAACATTTACGTAACCTATTAATCATGGAAAACAACAATAAAATGTCATATATAGGCGCGCACGATCATTCAAACACGCAGGCATACATATACACACATGCACCTATATAAAAATAAATTAATAATGATAATAAAGAAATACAAAATAATGATTTTTATGGTATATATCGAAATAACATATTGCAATTTTCATCACGATCGGTCAAAACGTTCTTAAGTTTAAAAGATAATAGCCAGATTTAAATTAAAAATAAAACATGTTAGATAAATGAATACACTTTTTTGTATTTATAATTTTATAGCATGACATAAATATCAGATCAACATTGAACAATAAATCCACCACCATACATACCTCGTATGTTGCAATCAGACAAGTACTTGGGCTCAGTGAAGGATTAGACGAAAATATATACATATATGAATAGTAGTTGTCTTAAAATTCATTTCTTACTTTGCTTCATACTATAAAAATTGTTTTACAATATTTGATATCAAAAAATATGGTCCACTTTAAGTCACGTAGAACCCTAAAACCTGTCCTGAAGTATGCGTCATATATAAAAAATATATGCTAAACAGTTAGTTTGAGGACATGTCCCTAAAGTATGCGTTACATTGTAAAGTCCTCGAACTATGCGTTACGTTGAAGATCGTTCATATATGTTGAAATGTAAGAATATATACAAAAATCTAGGTCGGTTGGACTCGTCACTGTGTAGGCTATCAGTTAAACCCAAAACAAAAATGTGGTCCCAAAGCATGCGTTTGACATATATATATATATATATATATATATATATATATATATATATATATATATATATATATATATAAAAGTATAAGAAAGAATTAAAATTTTTGATTTTGGTGTTTAGGCATTTATTTTATAAAATATACGTAAGAATAAATTATTACTCAATTTAATAATGAAATTATGAAGGAATTTTTTCTAATGCAACAGAACGGCCCTAGTTGATTATTGTGAAGTTAGATGACATCTGAATATTTAAAATTTAGAATTTAGATGTTGACTTGTTTCTTTTTCTAATGAGCTACTGCTTGCAGTGCTTGCGGCTGAAAGCCGGTTGTGCTAACCTAAATTTTCATTATTACTAATGTAGCAAAATGCATTTTAAATATCGTGAATCTTATTTAAAAACGCCAGCCATCCTGGGAAAAGCATGTTCAATGAATAAAGTTGTGTAAGCCCTGTTTTCAAAAGCTATTATATTAAAGAGAGAAAACTGCCACAGCGGCTTGGTATACTCAAAATGCTTGCCAGAAGTTCTCTAAGCTCTTAAAGTTTGTGTGACTATTGATTATTTTTGATTAAAAAAGATGAGTTGTCATTTACATTTACATCAGAAGGAAAGAACGTTTCCATTATTGCTGACTATATTGACTCAATTTCTGTAGACGACTGACGCTGTGCTTTTCTTTTGTGGCAAATTCCTTTACAGAAATCCACTGCCGCTGAAGGAGGCTACTTTGGAAATACGTAAATCTATGTCTTGCTTATATAGCTTTCCTGTATTTCAATAATTGTGGAGTGACCTTCGGTACACACTCTCAGGATATGGGTGTGTTGGAACAGTTGCCGCTATTGGCTTTTCTGTGAGTGAAAATCGGGTGAACCACTCCACCCTCCATCACTTCACTACCTCCCTCAATCAAACATTTTATTTCCACTCAAGAGGCCGGCAACGCATCGGTGACTTTTCTCAAGTTGCGAGTGTCCATGGACGGCGGTGATCACCTACTTTCTGATGGCTCATGTGTTTCTTTCCCATTCATTCAATAATGATAGAAGAACAAGGATTTAAAAAATTAAAAATGATATATACTACTCAACTCCGCCGCGCGACTGAAGTTTACTATATAAGAATATATTTTTATACTATTACAGTAAAGCCAAAGAGGGTTATGGTTTTAATATTGTATGTTTAATAATAAAATATGAAATAAATAAACGCGAATATAGAAATATTTTGGAAAACTAATATGTAAAGGGATAAATAAACACATTTCTTATAATATTGAAAGCGTGTATATTTTTAAGCATATTTGAATTTATTTTATAGAATATGAACATAAATACATGTTGCAATGTATAGATATATAATAAAACTTAGAAGCTCCAAATTCAAAATATCTTTATATCATAGGTTATTATGTAACACTTTAAATTCGTCTGAATATATTCTGAATTTACACTTCACTACTGTTTTCGAAATCCATATAAGTGGATTGGTAACAGCGCCAGTAATGTTTAAACTATGGAAACCTAACTTACTCACGTCAAAATGAAACATCTATAAATCAACAACGGAAGACAAATATACGCAGTCAGTAAGAATTATACAACAAATACGTGAGTACGTTGCGCGGAGGGCGACGTGACGAATGACTTCACTTTTGTTGACGGTCGATTTTGCTCCGCATCCAGTTTGCAACCAGCGGGCTTTTTAAAATAGATTCTTAGCAAATAAAGTCCAATAATCAACCATAATCATTTGCCACAAAGATGTCTGTAGGTGGCGTAACAATAATATAGCATAATAATTTCTTTATAATAATAATAATAACTTTCCCAGCGCCGTGACGACGTTCATGTAAATGCGAGATAAATTTGTAGATAATAAGGGTACGATAGAATTGTACTCTAGAATTGATATGGAATAGTTCTCTATTCACCCGTACGAGACTGCACGTGTAAAACTCTATTGGCATAAATTTAAGACAATTGGTTCAGTACCAGCTCGCGTGCAATGCGATTCGTTCGGTTCTGTTGGAGGGAAAATTGTTTTCTGAACGAGTGGTAAAATGACAAATTCATAATATATTATGACGTATTTGAGTGGCGTGCAATCTATAAAATAAAGATATTTTGATTGTTAATTTAAATTTTTAGTTTTTTCAGTTTGCAAACAAAACAAAAACAAAAGTTTTATCGTATACTACGTTGCGTAATGATAAATGGTGTAGTTTCTTTATTTTCGGTGCCGGAAAGGAAGAAATTGTTCTTATGCTCACAGTGAAATGATAAATGGCA
>BGZK01004674.1:0-12197 GCA_005406025.1 Eumeta japonica | reverse complement strand
AAGACATAAAAACACTACTAGCAAATGAAATTAACTTAGTAATCGTAATAATTTGTACGAAAACATTATTGCTGTGTGAAAAATCTCTCAAATCATACGGCAATATATTCAATTATCGACAATACGAACAACAAACGATCTTTCAAATGAGAATAGTTGATTTTGGTATAACAATTTGTTTGTTTCTATTTGATCCAACCAAAGAGGCAAATTTTAAGCAAGGCAAACCAGCAGTAGTGCGATTCTGTATCACTTTAACAATACTTGTTATTGTTAAAATAATAACAAGTGAATTAGCGATTTTGCTATTCTGTATGGATATTTAACAACACTTGTTATCGTGTGTTATTATTAGAGTCAGCTGTTGTTGTTAATAAACAACAAAGTGATGTAGTAGTTTAATTTCGTTAGAGAAAACAACATAAAATTTTATTATATTTGTATATTAAATAAAGTTTTTGAAAATAAATAAAATTTGTGAAATGGCATTTGAATATTTAGGGTATAGTTTGTCAACACATGAGCAGCAAAACAGTTTGGTGTAAGTCGCGGTTCTACGAGAAGCAGATAATCCTTTTGTCTGCCAATCACGGAGTTCCGAAAACTTTATCGTTTAACTCTGGAACTACGTTTCCTAATATCACAAAATGCTTAAAATATATAAAATAAATTGCTCGCAGCTTAGCGACAAAATTTTTTCAATTCTTCTTTGCTTTTCGACATATATGTTTACCAGTGTTGCCACTAGACTTACATTTTCTCGTGTTGTTAATTATAAGTTAGAGAATAGCAAAATCGTTACTACTGCAAGCAACAAAATAAATGACAACATAACAATCTCTATTATTGTTAAAAGTTACAGAACCACTACAGGTCTAATGAAGCAAAGAGCACAAAGTTTTTGCAATTAACAGACTCCTAATACCAATACGAAGAGACGCTTTGAGAGTCAATATGGTACCTCACAGACAACATTATCTGATCTCTGATTATGTGTTTAACGACCTGGATGGTAGTGGTAATATTGATATCGGCCTTAAATCATCCGGACTTGAAACATTTCTAACTTTAGGAATTAGCATATCCAACAATTTTCCAATCATTCAGAAATACCGTAAGTAAAATAGCATTGATAAAGTATAATAAAATGTGTGAAATAGTAGAGTCGTTGCAACCTGAACTTTTCAAAATTCTCCAGATACCTACAGAGTCAGGTTTAGCGAATATATTAGCAAAGTAGTTCATTTTTTCTTTTCTTATAGCGAATTTGGCCTTATTACGATA
The DNA here is from genome assembly GCA_005406025.1 of Eumeta japonica. Lineage (NCBI taxonomy): Eukaryota > Metazoa > Arthropoda > Insecta > Lepidoptera > Psychidae > Eumeta > Eumeta japonica. The sequence continues at coordinate 10,913 of BGZK01004674.1, read as the reverse complement.
GTTGCAAAAAGTTTTTCAACTATCTGCAGAGCAGTCCAATTTGGTATAACCTAACTTATAAATCATGGTACGACAGGGCCTGTATATTAATTTTCATAAAATATATTTTCCATATCTTTTTTACTAGTCAGATGCATATGTATGTAAGTATTTAAAGGAATTTATATTGTTTACATACATACATATGTACTAAAGTAAGTGTCTTCTATGAATATTTTTAAGTACAGTCTTGCATGCGGCTTAAATGTTTTTAAATTTTATTTGTATTATTATTATTTTTTTTTTTTATAAAATTAAAGGAATTCTGTGCATGACAAATAGCACTTTAATTTTGATTGAATTGATAAAAATTTAATTGCATTTCTACGCTACAGACCATTGACCTTTGTAACTATCGCACACCAGTTACATATACATACATATTGTGCACACTATGTATATCAGTAACACGTTCATCTAATACTTTCTCTACCAGCTAGCATTTGGAAGATTACTTGGCGGCCTATTATTTATCACGTAATGTTATAAATAATTGATTCAAAAGTTAAGAAGGAAAAAAATAATAAAATATACCTAAGCTTTTAAAACTTTGCCAAAGAATTAAATTAAAAACACAAAGAATTAGCAAAAGTTTTATATAAAATGTTTTGAAATTATTAGCATTGCTATTTATTTGTTGACTAAATGGAAGATCGTTCCAAAGACGAGTGGCATTTATATAAAAATGCCATTCAAATACAAGATATTGATGTCGAGGTATTACAATGTTTCTGTTTCGCAGTGATTGTGAAAACGTATTTTGTCAAAGATATATTTGGGAGTTTGGATAAATGACTTTGCAAAATATAAGAGTACGTATTTTTAAAAATTTTCAAAGGATACCCCATAAAGATTGTTGGCGACAGAAGATATGTGGTCAAATCTTTTTAGCTTATACACATATCTAATAATGTTATTATATAAGACATTTAGTTTCCTCTAGCCAATTGAGTCACAGTGCCATATAGTAGGGAGGGAATCAGATATGTTTTAGCAAGCAAGATTCTTATTTTCAAAGGAGTAAAATATTGTGTCAGCCAGAGAGCTCTTAGTTTTAAATACGCTTGAGCAACTAAAGAATTTATGTGGTCAGTCTATGTTAGGTTGCTGTTAAAATTATCTCAGGTTCTTCGCAGAGTTAACGATCTAAATTTTCTCGCATTTAAGATAATGCCATCCGTAACGAAGGGTATTAATCTTTTCTAACAAATTAAAATATATTTAGATTTGCCAGGATTCAAGCAGAGTTCGTTTGCACTAGCGCAAAGATAGACTTTTTCCAAATCTTCGTTCGCATTGGATATACCTGAGGCAATATTTTCTACTGGGCTGGTTAACGTAATCTGCACATCATCTGCATATAAGTAAACTTTACACTTTGACAGAACCCTGAGGCACCCCTCGATTAACAGGCGGCTATCAGACCAAGTATCGTTCACAACTACTGAATTGATTCGATTCGAAAGATATGATGATACAAGTTTAGTTGACATATTCGAGAATTTAAAGAAATGTTTCAATTTTTGATAAGTACGGTGGTCAACTGTATCGAATGCCTTGGAATGATCCACAAGCACTAAGAAATTAATATATCCATTTTAATCCCTGGCGTATATTTTCACTTACTTCTACAAGAGCTGTAATACAACTATGATTTTTCCGAAAACCAGATTGGTAATCAGTTAAGCAAATTTTTAGTGTTTAAATATGTTATAATTTGCTTAAATAATAACTTTCTAAAATTTTGAAAGAAAACATAGTATGGCATTGGTCCATATTCTCCATTCGCTTGGGCAATGGCACAACTTTTGCTTGCTTCCAATAAATTGGATATATACCTGACATTATAATTGCGTTAAGCAGATGTGTAACATATGGGATAATTAGTGGCATAATTAGTCGAAATCAACAATATTGTTGTTATTGGCAACTCCAATTTCGCGAATAGTATTCCATGTTGTGTGAAATAATAGCACTACTGAAGCGATTAGAATAATATTCTGTCTTAGAATTTTATTTTCATATTAACGTTTTTGCTAACAGTAGAAAAAATTAAATAGAGCTCAAGTTTTAAATCTCTTCCACCTGGCGTATGCTATGTCCCTTGATCTATGGCCACTTGATCGAATTGGAAACCAAGGTTTTAGCTTAGGTTTTATTTTTTCTGTTCTAAGTTCTAAAATGAGAATTTTCATCAACAGAATGCATGTGATAAATATCATCCAAGGAATGAGTGACGAGTATTCACAGAGACTATTAGTATCAGTTTGCTTAAAATCACGTTTCTGATATTGAAAGTCGTAGTTTAAAGATCAAGTCATATTTCGAAAACACGGTGCCGATAACTGATCATACAAAATTATGCTATTAGAGTTGGACACGAAGAAAGATTAATCAGAGTGCTAGTTGTGGATGTAAAGTGTGTTGGATGTATTGTATTAACTGGAAAAGAGACAAAGAGATAACATATTCTCAGGCAAGGTCACATCTGCTAATACATTTGAATTAAAGTCACCAGTAATCACTATATCATTGTATTCTGACGTAAGATTTCGAGTGTATTGTAAAAAACTGTAAGAGGTATTCTTTTATTTGGCCTATATACATACATACATAACCCATCAATAACTTTTATCATGAGAAAAGAATTTCAGTGAAAATAAATTCAGTACCTTGTTTGGTAGAACCATTGGCAAAGGTGATTTGCAGCATATTTAGCAGGATACTATTATTTGCAAAACATGGCAACCACCACCACCATGCCCTCTATCGGATCTAAATACTTTATAACCGTGAGGACATATGAGGTTATCGGGTATTGATGTCCTAACCACGTTTCCGAAGCACAGACAACATCAATAACTGAGTTTTCAAAGATTAACTTCAATTCATCCAGCTTATTATTCAGGGTCTGAGCATTGATATGAACTATTTTAAGTCCATACCGACCATATTCGTTGTCAAATCTTTGGATCATCCATCATCAACACTATTGTGGACCATGAAAACATATGTATATTGAGATGTGCAATGCTAATAAAAACAAATGTTATAAAAAGAAATAGAGTTGTGCTTAGAATAAATGCTGCTAGAGAATAAAATCACAAAAATATTTTAAAGTAATAACATTGAAAATGTTGTCAAAAATACAGTTGAGATCATCTAAACCAATATATGTTAATTCTGTGTGCCACAGGGTAGTCAAATAGGACCATTGCTGTTCTCTTATTTATTAATGACTACCTAAAGTGATACTGTATTCGAATATCCTAATGTATGCAGACGATGTAAAATTTTTAACATACAATTGCTATGCTGATCATCTATATATGCAACAGGATTTGGACTCATTGAGTGCTTGGTGTAAAATCAATCTCATGGAACTTAATTATAATAAGTGCAGTAGCATGTGTTTCTTTCGGAGATTACATTTAAATGTAAATTATGTTCTGAATGATCATATATTAGATAAAGTTGATGCAATAACAGATCTTGGTTTCTACTTGATGCTAAACAATTTTATTCAGCACATCTCATTGACGGTAAGCAGAGCACGTTCGGTCTTGGGATTTATAAAACGCTGGGCAAAAGAGTTTACTGACCCTACATTACAAAACAATTGTATACGTCCCTAGTCAGACCAATTCTGGAATATGGCTCAATATTATGGGATCCGACCTATAATGTTCACATTAACACTGTTGAATCGGTTCAGAAGCAGTTCCTACTTTTCTGTCTCCGTGGTCTACATTGGAATATGCTAAATTTGCCGCCTTATAATAGTAGGCTAGCATTGATAAAATTGCCAACGCTCAAAAGCCGCAGAACTATGTTAAATGTCACTTTTGTTCTTAATCTCGTAAAAGGCAAAGTTTCTACTGATTTCTTGTTAAATAATGTTTGTTTTAATGTTCCAACACGTGCTACACGTAATTTTCTTCCGCTGGCTATACAAGTCTACAGAGCTAACTACGCCAACTGGGATCCGTTATTAAGAATCTTCTCTCAGTATAACAAGTACTATAAATTCATTGATGTTTCTCAAAGTACTAAATCTGTTAAGAGTAATATTATTTTATATCTTAATAATTAATGTTGTTAATCACTGTTTTTGTTTATAAATACATATATTGTATAATAGTCTGTAAGGATCACAGATCTATAGATTTAGAAATAAAATAAATAAATAAATATTTTTGTTAATTAGTATTATTAACAAACAAGTTGACATTGATAAATAAAAAAATTAGTGAATTGTAAGTTAAATTAAAACCAACATTTTATAATAGTACTTATTCAGATGAGCGAAAAAACTTCTGTGTTGCTCTGGAATAATGATGTTTATTGGATCTTCACTATCGCTTTGCTTACTGGTGATCGAAAACTGATAAATCCTTCACATGCTAAGAAAAGGAACGAACATCATAATGTGCATAAAGTTTCAAAACACAACAACAAATTGTAAAGTAATCGCAAGCTAATCACCGCAACGCTTAAAATTTTATTATTCGATTTGTTGTATTTGATCGGATTTAACGCGCATAGAAGATTGATCAATATTTACAGCCAGTTCACTGAAGCCCTTTCATCATAAGTACATCTAATAGAAAAACAAAATTTTAAATGTCTTTTGTATTAAATGTATTTAAGCGAATGATCGGAAAGGCTTCGAAATAGGGGAACTGGCAGCTAATTGCCAATATATTCAAAAAATTAAATAAGAAAAAACAATTAATGAACTCAGGAACATATAACTCAGCCACAAATAAATTGTAAGTCTCGGTTCATACATGAAATTTTTTCTTTCATGAAACTTTTCTTAATCTCATTTGCAACTTTCATTCGTGTCTACACACTGAATGAAGTTCAAGCCAATTTGTTTCAGTTTAACATACTTAGACGAATGATAAAACAAAAGAGAATTTCAGAGCACCTACATGAAATCTGTACTGAAATTCACTCGTCTCACTTCTGTTACTCCCTGTTACCAACAAACACAGAAATTCACGAAAGAAAAATTTCATGTGTGAGCCGAGACTGAGTAAATTTTATTTTAATTCATAATATACATACATATATTTATACACAATATTTAAAGATGAACCTTCAGCTAAGCATTGACGATAATAATATATATGTACACGATTACTAATCCATAGATTTCAATTTTATTTCTTCCCTAGTGCAATAGCAAGATATGGAAAAATATGTAAAATTCATATGCGATTAGGTTTATTAATTTTTTAAGATTAAGATTAGAGCTGACATGGACTCATGTTGCATTTACAAGCGAAAGTATATGATTGTTAAATTTAATGATGCTTTGAGTTTAATAATCATTTTCGAGTAAGATGGTTAATGGTTCTACGTTGCGTTTTTACCTTTTAAAAAAAGTTTTGCGGATGTAATATCGGTGGGAACACGTTAAGGTTTAAAGCAACACTGAATTCGAACTTAACATTTCACCTCTATACCTTCCACCACTCTGCCAGATGCAGATGACACCTTCGATAATTTTGGAGATGGCAGAGCTTTTGCGTACTCATATATATGCTAAAATTCTCTTGCTTTCGTATTTCAAATGTTTACACACCGATCAGCTGTTTACTTGCAATCTTCCACTGGATACTGTCTGTGTACTTTTAGAGATATTTTCAGCCTACAGAGTAAAATTGGCCTTACGCTCCCGAAAAAATTGACTAAGTATCAAGGCGAATTTACTACAAGTGACCTTACTACGCGGGTATACCGTTAGATATTTACTGTCATTTTGACAATTCTCCCGGTGTGTATTTTCTCATGCGATTACCTGTAGTGAATTGCCTTGCTGAGTATTTGCGCTACTGGAAAATTACGCAGACAGCCCTATTGTATTTCATATAAAATTTACCGTTTACTAGTGAGAGAGGTACGGCTGCTCAAGTTAAGTTTATTTGAGGTTTGAAACAATATACATTAAAAAAGAAGAAAGGTAACATTAAAAAAAGAAAAAAAAATTAAAACCATGTTTTGAATCAAAGATCCACAGTACCAACCGTATCATATTGTGTGTACCCTACAATCATTAAAGAATAATGTGCTTTCATGTGCTTAAAGATAAAATTTACGGCTAAAAATAACTATAAATAATAATTACAAACAAAAAAATAAATAAATAATAATTAGACACAGCTAGCTATTCACTGTGGGCGCCTGAAATAGTTGCTACTTGTAGCTTCGTGTTCCACATAGCCTAGCGGAGAGTAGTAGCTGGTGTTAAGCCAATTGAGACCAATCTTACAATTTTATACAAATTATGTATTATGTCATTAAGCGTTTCATTAAACTAAGACCGTACAATGCTAAAGGTTTAACTCGTGCTAAATTATATATACATATATTCATTGGAAAATTTCTTATGAACCTGTTCAAAATGCTTGTCAATGCAAAGCCTCTGAATCTTGCGTTCGAAAATGTCCAATCCTTGATTACTGATGGCGAACACGAAAACCATATCGAAAATGCATACATAAGAACCGGCCTTATGCTTAATTTATAAAGTAACAATTTTGTTTTCTCTGGTAAATATTTACTATTGAACAATTTGCCAAAAGAAATTTTTATACTGCGGGCTTTAGTAAGAAAAATTCTCACGTGGCGAAATATAATTCAACGTCATACTTGGTGAAATTCCATGAGCGTAAAGTAACGAATCATCAGCGTAAAGAATACCAGTTGAACACTCAAATTGATGTATAAAATCATAAATAAAAATACTGTACAAATGCGGAGTCAAATAGAACACTGCAGCACACCACACTAAACGCTACCAAACACAGAATATTCGTTTTGTAACTGCACAACACTTTCTATCTTTTAAGATATTTCGAACTAACTTAATAATGTGAGGTCTGAATCCAATATTAATCATTTTGAAAATTATGCCATCGTGATAGGCATGATCAAAGGCCTTTTCAATGTCAAGCGAAACAGCTACAGTATAACATTTTTCCCTCAAATTCTTCACTACATCATTATGAAATTTCAGCAGAGCATGACCAGTTGAGGAAATTTCTTAAATCCAAACTGATAATTTGGAATATATGAAGGATCTTAATTACCATCCATCTTAACTCGAATTAATTTCTCAAAAAAGTTTTCCTAAGTTAGATAAAAGTGAAATTGGCCTAACATTGTCTAATTCAAAATTATTCGGTTTTTTTAGAATAGGACAAATTTTTGCTATTTTCCACGCACTTGGAAAATACCCATTGTTAATACAATTATTAAAAACAATTCCCAAATAATCGAAAGCAATGACTGGAAGTTTTCTGATTATGAAATTTAAAATACCATCTATACCAAACGATTTTTTATTGTTTAACAATTTAGATATCGACAAAAGCTGATCAGTATTAGTAAATAAACTATCATTTTGAATATTTGATGATGGAAATTGATTATTGAAGGCCACTAAAGTGTCTGGTACCTGAGACAAATGCAGTCTTATTGTGCTCTCAACATCAGATACATCCCTATTAGGCACCGAACCAGAATAAACAGAAGCAAAATGGGTCTGAATGTGCGCTAACATTTGATTAATAGATATTTCCGAACCAACCAAAATATTGTATATTTTCTTATATTCAGTAGAATCTGGTTTAAAGACGTTTTTAAAATCTCGGCCTGTTCAATTTGAACTTGTTCCTTAATAATTATTTTAATTTAATTTGATAGCAAATTATAATCTGGCTGAATTCTGTCTAAAAAGTTCTTCTTAAAATTTTCTTTAATTCCTTTTGCCAAGCAAACTTACATTATAAATTTTATATAGAAATATTTAATTTTGTCTGAGATATAAATAAATACGATTGTTTTTCATAACAACTTTTTCGCAATAATTATATGTTACCTTATTCACTGCAGAAAAAATTCGTCCACAAAATTATCAATTTCCGAATTTGAAAGATCAACGTCCAAAAGAGGAATATTTAGATTTAGTTTTGAAGTAATTTCATTTTTCAATGAATTTCAATTAGCACTTTTGAAAGATGTAAATATACGTGGTTGTTTTAAAACAAACTCAAAGTTTAAGAATTGCAACCGAAAATGTAAAGGAAAATGGTACGAAATTGATAGTAGAGATCTAATTAAAAAATTCGGACTAAACGTATTAACTAAATTAGTAATTATTAAAAAATGATCTAGAAATGAATTCCCATTAAGAAAAGAAGGCGTTAAATCAGAAAATTTGAACAATAATCTGTCAACCAATTGAATAAAGCAATACCATTGCAGCTATTTAATATATTGCCCCATGAAATATGTTTGCATTAAAATTCCCACCTAGAAAGACATCATCGCAGTTGGATGAAACTGTCCTGATATCAGACAAGCCTTTTTAAATTGAATTATAATTAAAATTACAAAGAAAATGCCCAGACCCGATAACAAACTGTCAATTATCAAAAAAAATTCTACAAAAAGATTTGAAAATGAAATTGAATTGAAAGTGACACGGCGAAAAGAGTAATTTTCTCAGGACGATAGCAACTTCTACAAATGCAGCACCTTAAGTAGTGTTACACTTTAAACGATCACAAGATCACGATTGGCCATAAGTGTACAAGTGCTTCAATTAGATTATAACGTTTTTCCAACGATCTTATTTGCTTTTTTTTTTTAAATAAATAAAAATAATAAACATCAAATATAAAATTTCTTTCCATTTCAAAAAAAAAAAAAATTAATAATAAAAATTTTTAGCTATGCAACTATGTCCAACAACCACAAACAAAGATGATAAGAAGGGCAGTATTTGCACCTCGAGTCAAGTTGAGTGTAGAGCCAGGTACATTTTCTGTCAGCTTTACATGCAGCATGTGAAGAAACGCGATACCCTTTGTAAGGTGTCCAGGTTTTTTTTTTAGAAAAGAACATGATATACAGCGAAGCGTAGCATTTTGACAGAAAGAAAACGTCATAAGATCCGTTCCTGTATAAAGGCAACGTCAGTCTTACTACATTTCAAAGTGTTAAGTAAATCTATTCTTCTACTTGAGCTCACCAGAAAATGAACGTTAAATGTTTATATGTCCATATTTCTAATTACCATAAATAGGTTCAATTTCTTTAAGCAATCAGATTTTGCGTGCGCAGTCCTCGCGTTAATCTGATAATTATAATATGTACACGGAAAACACAAACTTCTTCGACGCGTATTTTAGAATAAACAACATTATATAAGCATTTTTTAATATACCGATCAGTTTTTACTCATCAATAACGATCACAAAACAGGCACTTTTAGCACTGAGTAGAGCAGAGATATTAAAGTGATTGATGATAATAGGTTTGTTTTCATACTTTTGGGCAAAGTTCGGTAAATGAGAGCAAACAAAATTTCTCACAATAATAGACAAAGACGCACAAAAGTACGGGAACACTAACAACCACATTTCTATCCCAAAACAAAACGTCAGCTGTTTTAGCATTTAATACACAAAAACACTTTAATGTACATACATACATATATGACACATTAGTGTGCATTAACGCGAAATTCAAGTATTTACTTACATTTTTAAGCATTTACAATTTAATATTTTAACAAAATTTACTATTTTAAATTTGTCGTAAAATTTGTTTGCAATTTCTTATTGTGTACTTTTTGAAACAGCTGACTATTTAGTTGCTTGCCCAAACTAGCCCGAAGAAGAGAGGAATACGTTTCTCTCAAAATCTCTCTCACTTTCCCGAATTTCGAGTACGGGAACAGTTTTCGAGCAAATTGGGATCCCGCGGGCTCCTAATATTGAGTACGGGAACAAACCTAATGCTAAAATCAGCTGACAGAAAATTCCGAATACCTAAATGTAAACAAACGGAAAAGTGCGTTTTTTTTTGTGAAAAGTGGTTGAAATTTTTAATTGCTTTTTATGTAATTTAATTGAATTTATTAACAAAAAATATGTGAATTTATAATTGAGATTGTGATGAATTAATCGACAATCTGATAAATAATGTGAAATGGACCGTAATGCAGTTAATTACCTACCAATATTCTAATCTCAGGAATGGCAGAGAAAAAAGCCCAATTAGTGCTAGAAAGAAATAGAAAAAATTTCTTCGTTTCACCATCGACCAAGTGTTGGTTGTGTGGTAGATGATAATGAAAATTTGAATATGTAAGCAAAAATTGTGAGTGATGATGAATTTTGATAAAACTACTTTTCTTTGTAAATGCTTTATAAATCTACTAGTTAACTAACAGCTGTGAATTTGACCAATGCATTAATTGAAAACTTTATATTTAAAATGCATTCACACATAAAATGAGCTCGTAATGGTATATTTAAAATATATAAATGTAAAATACGTTTTCGTTTAACAATTTGCTAATCGTTTTTAAGATAAGCATGCTTAATGTGAAAAATTAATTTTGTGATACATTAAGGTTCATATAAAATGCAAAACTATGGAGACTCTGTTGTACGTATTTAAAGGCTGAACTCATGACCTACGATGCTTTTCGCTGTAATGTCGTTCTTTTCTAAAAATATGATGCATTTGTGAAAATTATAAGAGCACTGCTACATATTCAATATATATTGTGATATTTGGATCGCGATCCGCGATTTGGATTTCAGAATTTGAGGATATTCTACGATATGGACCGCTGTCCATCAAATACTGAATGCTACACATTGAATAAATATTGCGATACTGGATCGCGTTCAATATAAGTATTATGAATTGTCACTATGCCGCAGGAAACTGATCATGGTATAGGATAGAATAGTGTCACTTTAAATTTTTGACAAGTGTTAGGTTTTGAGAGTTGCATTTTTATAAATAATTCATAAACATCGTTGCCACTTGTCTAAATCGATTAA
>BGZK01004673.1:0-12205 GCA_005406025.1 Eumeta japonica | reverse complement strand
AATCGTTAGCGGGCGCCAATCTCCATAAGCGTGGTGGATGACAAAAATAAAGGTTGTGTGGGCGAGAAAAGGTCGTTTTATAAGGACCGTTTTATATACGTTATTTATGATGTCAGAAATTTTTATTACATAAATCGAAACAGAGTGTTATCATCTCTGAGAATTTATTTATTACCTATTTGGAATAACAACTTTTAACTTTCAAACACAGAATATCAAAATGACCCCAAACATATTGTCGTCGAATATTAAACCTATATATGGGCGTAGTAAAATAAATGTTTGTAATGCGTAACTGCATTATCCATCTTGTGTATAACTTAATAGATATTATTCTTTATAGAGTAAAAGAAATAAGAATCAAACCACTGCCATCAAGTTGTACATTTTAATTTATTGTAACACGTTGCGTCTGTGGTTCATGGCTGGACCTACAATTACTAATAATACCAGGCTTCAAGGTTAATTTTCGTTGACGTCACAATAATGGGCCAAACGATTACTTTAGTTCCAATATGCAAAAGATAACCAGTTGCTAATCACACTCAGCGTATTCTGGGTTTCACATCAGCACAATAAGAAACATTTGTTTTGACTTTTTGGTGCCCTTTGGACACGGAACAACAGTAACTGAACGATTTTTATAGAGTACCATCGTATTTTTATTTTGTGCATTTCTTGTTATCATATGTATTATATGTTCTGTACGAGGGTTATTTTAGTTTACTGTAATGTTTCATTGTTGGAAAATATTGTAAGTACAACTATCCTATGTCAAAAATTTCCCTGATCGAAATCTAACCCTTATTATAAAATGCAACAAAATAATGAATTCAGATCTACTAAATATATCCGAATAATTCGTATTTCTGTGTATTTTGTGAAATACAATTACTTAATGATAAGTTAGTAACATCAAATCACATTCAACATAGTGTTTATGTTAAAGTAAGTGCGAATTTATTCGAGTCCACAACGCGTCATATTTCCATTGTTTTTTGTTGATAAGTAAAATTGTATGCATATTTGTTAAACTCAATTGAATATTGATGATAATTTATTTTGAATAAAATTTACATAAAACAGTTTAGCATTTTTATTTATTAAGCACATTTAAATAAATAGTGTAATTTTAAATATGCGTACATAAATCTACATCTAATCATATAACGAAAGATAGGTAAAATAAACGTAGTTAACAATAAATAAATGAATATTTATTTAGTGAAAAGTTCTTAATAGAAAATATGTGTATATATTTCGTATTATATTTCTGATTAGGTAATAAAAGTATGCGCCTAGTAATTTAAAATTACAAAATCTGTAAAAATAAGTACTTACACTTTGTATAATTACCAATTTTCGTAAATAAGTAAGGTCATAAATAAATAAATAGAGCTTAAGATATTCTTCTATATATTGATTTTGTTTTATAAATTTATAAACATTTTTATAATGTTTCATATTTTTTAGGACAAATCTTAAACTTCATAAAGATATTTTTACCCGGTTGCATGCAAGCCGATCAAATGTAACTAGACAAAATGAAGAAGGAGCACAAGGGAGACCTCTAACGATTTGGAAATGGGATTTGGTAGAAAGAAGATGAAAATGTGTCTGGTTTACATACTTTTGCAGCGAACAAAGGGACTGATTTTCAAGTTGTAAGGCACTGAATCTTCTAATCTCAAAACTTCGCCGACCGTCAATAGTAACTTTAATTACTTACAGAAGCGGAGACTCGCGACTTAATCTGTAATTAAACGCGAGAACAATTTCCATGTAAATTACTTGACGGTATTTTGGTCCTATTAGTGAGCGCTTGTTTCCCTAAAGTAAATTTTCATTTCATAACTTCGCAGAAATGAATTGATTATAACTTGTTCTGCGTTTCTTGCGATTTTCGAACTAAAGAAAAGACTAGTTTTAATTATTCTCTGATATATTTTAATCGCGTATTAATCGATTAGCACGCCTTGCGATTCAAGAGACGCAACTATTTTGGAAATTTAAAATTCATAGTGCTCGATAAGCTCAATTTAAGGTCGACAGGCGTCTTAAAACGGTGTGTTTAATTTCATGGTTGTTCATTTCTATTCTAAAATTGGCATCAAATTCAAAAGCTATGCTTAGATACAGTCCTTGGCGGCTCAAGCTTAAACTGTCTAAGCACAGTTTTAGTTTGAGTTAGACTTTAAGCGTTATGTATATTAATTCATTTGAAATTTGCGTGGAATCAAGTAAGGTTAATTATTTTGTGAGGCTTACACGAATTTAATTAAAACTGAATGCGGTCACGGAAAATTTGCTTTGTATAAGCGGTTAAACAATTATAATTAATAATTATAGAATTCAGACTACTAAATTAGAGAAATTAAGAAATGATAACGGTCGACCTAAATTTCGCATGCATATAATGAACATATAGTCAAAATCCATTTAAAATGTATGATTACAGGAAGTTTTCAAATGTACTTCATTTATATAACTACCTATATACGTAAGTGTGCGTTTGCCTGTTTCAACACTACCGCTTTTAAGTAAAACACTTTTTAAGTAAAACTTCCATAACGCAAAAATAGGCTCTAGCAGATATGCATTAACTTAACAAATTCTTTGCGTCTTATCCGACCTTTTTTCTTGCAGGGGGTTACAATTCACGCATTTTTTTTTCTAAGTTATCTAAAATGTGAAAATAAATAAACTGTGTTTGACTATATTCTAAGCAAAGACACAATAACGTAATTTTTTGTTCATGAAACAATCTACCAATACAATCTGTAGTCAACAGTTTCGCTGTCTAAGAATTGCCCAGATTCATAACGGGTTTTAAGACTGAATGGCATCTTAACTAACATACACATACAAAATATTAATTACCACTTAGATGAGGAACAACCATATGCAACGACGTCTGCTTATCCAACAATATTCACAAATGTTACGCCACAATAAATGCCACGGATTATCCCAAATATTTATTTCTTTAGTCCTTCCGTAATTGAAACAAACGCCGTATAGCGGTCTGGATAGTCGAATTTATACCGCTGCGGCGCACATTTTATCGTGAGTATGTGTATGTCCTGTGAATTGAGTCTACATCGTGTACAAACATTTTAATCTCTAAGGATTTCACTATAGTCTACGATTGGTGATTTGTAGAAAGGAGATGGAGAAGGCGTGTCCGCAGATGAGGTGAGACCAGGAGGCTCCTCTCTGGCAGTGTCTGTTCGTCTTTTGCATTCTATTTCTGCTATTTCTTTCTAGTGCTTATTTACTGCTTGAGAACAGATAAAAGCGATCAAAGCCTCATTTCTACAATCTACAAGCAACTACAACGTGATGGTGACAAATTCGATATCCAAAACAAAATTTTCAATAAATCTCTACACTCATTGGACTAGAGTAGAGACTGCGACTCAGGTATAATACAATTTTTTTATAATTATAAACAATCAAATAATTATATACAGCACAATTGTAATAAAATATTCATCTCGGAGGACGTTATGAGTAGAATATGTCTACGGTGCATTAAATAACTGCACATTAATGAGTACTAGTGTAACGGGGTACTAGGGACGCAGGCTGGAGAGCAGACACGGGCAACCAGTAGGAATTCACGAACGTCGAACGGCCCTGAAATGAATTTAGAAGCAGTCACTTACCGAGTGACTTTTCCTCGTGAGAATCTTCAGAACTTCTACTGGACAAGTGCTGTTGTAATTTTAATGTTGTGTTGCCAGGTTTTATAATAACATACTGCAGAGACTTATATAATTTTTTTTTTTATATCAGATTGTGAAACAGCCAGCGGTTGCTAACGATGTACCACATGGCACGGTGTAAGTAATTTAATTTCATTTAAATTAAAATACTAATTGATCAATTCCTCGTAGTCAGTACGTCAATCAGATACATCTAAAATCGAATAAAGCTATTAATACGGACTCTATCGGCTATGTTATTCTTAAGTTCGTGATATATTAATTTGTTTAACAACACTTCTAATTTAATAATATATTTTATATAAATAAATTCCCTACATATTGCATATTTAATTAATTTATTAACCGTCAATGTTAATATATAAAATTGCTGATAAAGAAGGCGATGTTTCCAAAAATGTATAAATTGGACTGCACACCATTTAACATACGACTGGGTTAAACATTATAATCACTATTTAGGGAACCATGAGCTCCTGATTATCC
Source organism: Eumeta japonica (assembly GCA_005406025.1). Classification (NCBI taxonomy): domain Eukaryota; kingdom Metazoa; phylum Arthropoda; class Insecta; order Lepidoptera; family Psychidae; genus Eumeta; species Eumeta japonica. The sequence goes on along the minus strand of BGZK01004673.1, from coordinate 7,991 downwards.
CGACAAAATGAATAGTACGTAATATTTATATAAGTAAAAATATGAGAATATTAGTTTTCCTTACAAGGAAAATATGCAGTTTACATAAATGAAAGCTGGAAGAGGGGGCGTCTAACGGTACATGGGAGGCCTTGGTCCAACATAGCCATTATGTAAACAGATGTCATAAAAACTGTCCTCACAAAAACAAATGGCGCAGGGTGGGCTGTTTTATATTGTGCTTAAATAACTTTCACGAAATTGCCTACAGTGATAACTTTTAAGATCAATTAACTGAACAATTTTTATTTAGTTTTATAATGGTGTAGAATTTTAATAATATTGCTTTATTTTTAAGGAAACTTTTTCTAATACATACGATGCACTTCTACCTCGTTAGATTGTTATTGCGCTAAATACATAACATAATACAAAATAAAAGTTCCCAGTTTGAAAAGGATATAAGGCAAAATATGAATCTCCCTTGAAAGAAAAATAACTTACATACTTACATTTCACGACTTTAATGAACCTTGACTTTATACATGTCGTTGAGAATATTTCAAATTATTTATTTAATGTTAAAAAATATATAAAATATGAACATTGAACAACAGTAAAAGACTTATTACTTTAACGTTTATTCAATTCGGTAAGCTATATACTGAAAAAAGTGTAAAACATTTTTACACTCTACCTGTAAAACTAGAAATAGAAAAATACATATTGCACATCATACAATAAACGCATTGTCATTAAATTCCATCCCATCAAAAACATAAAATACACAAGTAGTGTCACGAAAACATATTCAAGATCTTTGTCATAAATCGTTTCTTAATAAGTTACTTACCAACATTAATGGTGACTGTATCAATGTCAGACGATTTTATTTCTTTAATAATTATAATGACTTGGCAATCGCGGCAACATCATTACTTAAAAATGATATCTACAATTTATAATACTGCCTATCAAACATAACGCTAATAGGTTTATTTGGTGAAATGTGTAAGAAACATAAATAAAGAGCTCGCCTCACTAATCTGTACCAAACTGCCAGAATGAATCTATCAGCCAAATACCAACCACTACTGCGGTGAATGTCTCGAAGCGATCGTTCAACATACGCTCGATATATTCTCCCTGCCTAGTCAGTGCAGCGTATTGGCCTCATGAACACGTGCTGCTGACTGATGAACATAATTTCCTACCAAGCAGTCATCGGCCTGGTAGAAAATTATGTCGTTAACAATATGGAAAATGATCAGTGATGGAGATATGAGAGGCGAGTGCAAACCTTTTCTCAAAAAATGGCACAGAAGAAAGCGACGGAAACAGGCACGAAGATGGCTCTGCTTGAATCCACCACCACCAGCGTACTGGGCGCAGAATGGTATGCGCTCCTCAATCCCCTCAACAACTTATATCCAAAGAGCGGTAGGTGAGAAAATCCGCCACCCATCCCACAGGTACAAGAGATGACTCGTCGTGTATTTTCACAGGCTTTTCCCTTAGCCGTCATGGCTAAATAAAATATATTACGAAGTTGAAACGGCAAATTAATGTGCAAGCATATCGAGACCACGCACAAAGACGTAATGGAATTTTAGTCGGTACAATCCCTACATATGCGTTGGCCATCTCAAGTTCCTGAATATACATGAGATTTCCTTATGTAAAAAAAAGATATAATTCTTAACGGCGATTTCGGCTATCGCCGCGTAAGCCCACCCGGATTGCCTCTCTTCACGATGCGCACGCTTCTTTCTATGGTCGGCGGATTTCTTGCAGTGTGGCGGCGTGGTCAATAATGGACAGCGTTTTCTTTCTTTCAGACTTTATTAAGCCGAGCTTCACAAGATGACGGTTGGCTAGCAACTGTGTCGGATGCACCACTCCCACTGCATTTTATGGGTGGTGCATCCGTTGCACATGTGAGTTGCATACATTTTTAATTTGGGGAGGCGTGGCCATGCACTTAATTCACATATGCATTGTCAAACATGCATTGGCGCCACTAGCGCCAGAGACACCGATTAGCGGCCGTGCCGTAACGACGGCCGCTTTTTAAGGCCTATCATTGGTCCTCCCCACCAAAGCACGATTTCGTATGCAACTCACACGCACATTACATTTCAAATATTCAATTAATCAATACAAAATTTTAACAAACAAATATTTTCCTTAAAAACTAGTCCCTACCCGGGTAATTAAAAAACTATGCAGAAAAATTCTTTAATATAAAACACACACAAATATAAAACACTTATTACAAAATAATTCTCATATAAGACATAATGCAATTTTAAATTTATATCAATTGCGCGGCTGTCCGTAACATTCTCCCCTCGGTGCGCAGCTACACTTCAGGACACGGAACAGCCGTCGCCTCAGCTGACACCAGCACGACGATCTTCGAAGTGGGACGCCGCAGAACGCCACCAGTCGTCTCGACGTCCACCACACGAACTGGTTGTCAGGACCCGGGTAGGTCTTCTTAATTCTGCCTCGAGGCCACGAGTATCGAGGTGATGATGAGTCGACGATCAGCACGATGTCGCCCTCGGCCGGCGCGCGGCATAGGGTCGCCGCGCCGGCGGGCACCAGAGTCGGTAAGTATTCTCTCAACCACCTCTGCCAGAAGTGATCGGCGAGGCGCTGACACGTGCGCCAGTTTGCAGGCCCGAGGAGCACGTTGTCGTCAAAGTGGCCCGCTGCGGCAGCGCCGCAGGAGCGCCCGATCAGGAAGTGGTTAGGCGTGAGGCCCTCGGCCTCGGCAGGTTCGACGTCCACCTCCGTCAACGGTCTGGAGTTGACAATGTGCTCGGCTTCTAGCAGCAGGGTGTGGAGAACTTCTTCGCGAGGGCTCCTCTCTCTCAATGTAGCGGCCAACGCGGTTTTGACAGATCGAACAATAAATTTTTCAGTAGATGATGTGGACCTCTTTGTTCATCTTCTCGTGTACCTCTTGCATGTTTACCAATTCTTTATTTGCGCCGACGAGCAAAAGTAACGTTTCGGCCCTTCGAATGTAATCACAATTCAAACTCGAAGGGTACCGATCGTTTTCTTACACTTTCATTTTCGCTCTATGCCACGAGTATCGAGCGCGATATCGCCCTCGGCCGGCGCACGACATATAGGGTCGTTGTGCGCCCGGCGGGGCATCATAGTGACTAAGTTGTCTTTCATACAAGCTCAATTGAGCGCTCAGTAGCGCCGCTTTCAACTCGAGCCGAGGGATCGATATGACTTTCAAGGGGAGCGACGCGAGCTTTTCCTGCTATTAGCGAAACTGCGCTTTCGTGTTCGCTCAATTTTATACGCCAATACACGGCCGCAGCGTACGACTTTTCGCTCGCGTCGACGAACACATGTAGCTCCCCCTCGGTGTGGCCGGGCGATATGCATCGAGGTATTCTGATCGATGCCAGCTTCTTTATGTCGTTCACCCATTTTAGCCACTTCTTATGTGCATCGGCTTCTATTGTTTCGTCCCAGTCGATCCCTGATCTCCATATGTCCTGGAGCATGCATTTGCCCGTGATGAGGACGGGCGAGGCCAGACCGAGCGGGTCGAACACGGACATGACTGCACTCGTGACTTGTCGTTTTGTTGGTGGAAGCGATGTTTCCAATACTTCAGTAGGCGTGTTCCGCAGGCCGAGATTGAACCCCAGGGCGTCATTATTGATGTCCCACTGTAGGCCAAGGGTTTTTTCAATTCGTGTGTCTCCCCCGAGTTGTACATTGTCGTCATTTCGCGTGTCGGGCATTTCATTCAAGACTTCAATTTCGTTACTCGCCCAACCGCGTAACTCGAAGGCTGCCTTTCGATGAATATCGTAAACTTGTTTCGAAACACGCCTGGCTTCCTCTATACTGTTAAAACTTTTCAAGAAGTCATCAACATAGTGATCTAATCGTATCGCTTTGCACGCCTCCGGGTACTCAAGTTCAAATTCTGAGGCGTTGCGATTTTGATGTAGATCGCAGTACAAGGCGATGAGGCGGCGCCGAAAATCAGTGACGTCATTCGGTACTCTTGTGGATTTTCGCATGTTATTTCGCCACAGGAATCGTAAGCTGTCTCGATCTTCCTCTCTGATTTTGACCCGCAGGAACATTTCCTTGATGTCGGCCGACACCGCTACGCGGCCCTGTCTGAATCGGACGAGTACACCCAATAGTGATCTTATTAAATCGGGGCCCGTGAGCAATGCATCGTTCAGACATTTGCCATTCGTACGGGCGGCCGCATCAAAGACAAGGCGGACTTTCTTCTTCTGCGGATGCGTGACGGCGAAATGAGGCAGGTACCACAAGCGTTCGGATGTAGATTGATTCGGCGCTGGCTCTGCGTACCCATTTTTTAACAGATTATTGATCTGTTCACAATATTCACGTTTCAAATTATCATTCTTTGACAATTTCTTTTCTATGCTGCGCAGACGTCGCATCGCTGTGTCATAACTTTCAGGCATCGTTTCGTTGTCCGACTTCCACAATAGGCATGTTTCGAACTGACCGCTCGGTAATCTTACACTATTGCTATCTAGCAACACGAGCGCCCTCTCTTCTGGATCGTGGCTCGGTTTACGCGGAGCCACGCCGAGGGATTCAATTTCGAAATGCCGTTTCACAATATCGTTCAGTTCAATGTCGGAAGCGTCGGACGGTCGCAAGTGATGGACGGTATTTATCGGTCGTGATAAACTGGAGCAGCATCCATGTAACACCCAGCCCAGTTGAGTCAAGGAGGCGGCAGGCTGGTTTGCGCGACCACTCTTAATTTGTCGCGACACAATTAAGCCCCAATTATCCTGACCGATCAAGATGCAAGGTGCGGCAGCGTCATAGATCAAATTTTCAGCGATATCTGTCAAGTGCGAGCAGGCTGCGACGGTGGCGCGCTCTACGCGTTGCGGAGCTAGCTTCAGGTTTCTGATGGTCTGAGCTGTCATGAGTTTCAAGTTTCGAGAAAACAAGCCTTTGATTTTAACTCGAATGACCCGCGATTTTTCATCGGTTATCTCATTGCCACCGACACTCGAGACGCGTAACGTTTCGCGGCGTCCTTTCGCTCCGATTCGATTCGCCACCTGCTCATCGATTAAGGTGACCGTGGAGCCTTCGTCAAGGAGTGCGTGGACCTTCATCGAACCTTCGGGGCCATACAGCTCGACCGGAACAATTTTCAAGTATGCGCGCATTGTATTAACATTGTTTACAGATACCGCCGTGTGCTCGGTGACGACGGCTGTCGTCTGGGCGCTCCCTCATGACCCTCTATCGTGGTCCGCTCTTGGTGGAGTAGCCTATGATGTCCGCCTCGACATATCTTACAGGGCTTTCCTCTGCACGTGGCTTGCATGTGACGGCCCCTCAGGCATCGGAAACACATGCGAAGCCTTTTCGCGGCGTCCCATTTTCGCTCATATTCAACTTTACAAATTCGCCGCAGTCGGGTAAGCCGTGTTCGTTGTTACAGAGCGGACATATCATTTTCACATTTATTGTTGACCGATTTGATGGCTGGAAGGCGGTGTGCGAATTCGAGTTGTTGTCATCGTACTTCATAGTGTTGATCGTGTTTGTTCTTCGCGGGCGTCGTTCCGGTGTAGGCCTCAAATTTCTACTGCCGCCTTTCTCTATCGGCATGGAGGCGCTGCACTGGTCGGCTATCTTATTCAAAAAAGTCGACAACATCACAAGTTCGGGCTCGTCGCTGTTCTGAGAGTCCTTGTATTCGCACCATTTGAATTTCAAGATGTCATTGAATTTGTCAACTATCTCATCGGTCATTTCGGGGCGGACAGGTAGCTCAATTTATTCAACGTGCGTATGGCCGCAACACAATTATTCACTTTATTGGCGAACGAGCTGATGTTGCCCATTCCACCGTTCATCGGCGTCATACGTCTCAATTTATTTAGCTCCTGTTTGATTATGGCGTCAGGTCGCCCGAACCTGCGCTCGAGCACTCGCATAATTTGTAGCGGATCCGTTTCAGTATAGATCAAGGCTTCACAAGTTTCACGCGCTTCGCCACTGAGCGCTTTGCGGATCCGTGCTACGTTTTGAACATTGCTGAATAGTCCCGACGTGTCATTGTATACCGATCGAAATGCGATCCATTCGCTAACATTTCCACAGAAACTCGGCAGATCTGCCAGAGTTTTAGACGGCTCGTTCACAATTTTCGATGTTTCTTTGCTAGCAGTCTTGATCGCGAGTACGATCGCATCGGCCAATGTGGATTCGCTCATATTCGAGTCGGTATTACGAGGGGATGCACTATTAATTTCGCTGCATGCCGTCGGTGGCGGTGGTGGCGCTGTCGTCGGACTCGATTCGGGCACGGGCTCAATGTCGCCCAACGTAACGGTCCGTTTCTCAAGTTTATCCGTTTTGGATAAATGGGACGCGTTATCACAATCAATCAAATCGCCCGAATCCTCTTCGTCCGCTTCCAGGCGTAGCAACAACATTTTGTACGCGCGACCGCGGCTCGTGCAGCTATCCTTTCACTTTCCAATTGCTCAAATTCTAATTGAGCCAATAACGCGGCGTGCTTCTTCTGTCGCGCCGTGTTCACATTTCTGTTCGAATCGTCAATGTTCAACTGATGTGCAGGACTTCGGTTTCGCATATTTGCCGCTAGAGGGCCAAGTGTTGCATCGGATGCGCCGGCTTCATTCGGAGCGTCGACTCGGTCGGATCTCGTATCCGCATGCAAGTCACAAACTTCCTCGTCGATCCTCTCCTGCCCAGGCGAACTTCCGCTCAAGTTTTCATTCGTACCGTGGTCCCACGTGTGCGTCGACGACGTGCCCGTTTCTGACGACCGGCTTGTCGGCGCACTCATTGACGTTTCGTTCTCTTGCTCGGCTGTGTTCATTTTGCGCGCTCTTGTAACACGCTTGCTGTCCATCTTCAAGTTCAATTCTTCAATCTTCAATCCCTAACGGTCCCTAACAGCTCGTACGAGGTCCTCGAGACGAGGATATGCTCAATACGAGGATGGAAAACGGGAAGGGTAGGTGTGGCCCGCTCGACAGTGGACATGCACAGAGTCAGGGTGCGCAATAGAGCTTCGGTGGGAGCGACCGTCGCCAGGCGTGCCTACAGTCCGGCCCCCTATCTGTGCATGCGTATCGACGCGACAAGGCTATTCGGCGCCGAGATCGTACTCGGCAACCGGTGACCACGCCTCAACTAGTCACACCGCTCGAAAGCGTTAAACAGTGAGATGTCGTTAACACCGCTAGGTGACCCTCTCACTGTCCGAAGCGTGCACACGGAAATAAAAATCCGAAGCACACGACTTACTCGTAAAATTTGTTCAGGATAATCCGGCGAACGAAGGACCAGCTGTAACGGCGATTTCGGCTATCGCCGCGTAAGCCCGCACCCGGATTGCCTCTCTTCACGATGCGCACGCTTCTTTCTATGGTCGGCGGATTTCTTGCAGTGTGGCGGCGTGGTCAATAATGGACAGCGTTTTCTTTCTTTCAGACTTTATTAAGCCGAGCTTCACAAGATGACGGTTGGCTAACTGTGTCGGATGCACCACTCCACTGCATTTTATGGGTGGTGCATCCGTTGCCATGTGAGTTGCATACATTTTAATTTGGGAGGCGTGGCCATGCACTTAATTCACATATGCATTGTCAAACATGCATTGGCGCCACTAGCGCCTGAGACACCGATTAGCGGCCGTGCCGTAACGACGGCCGCTTTTAAGGCCTATCATTGGTCCTCCCACCAAAGCACGATTTCGTATGCAACTCACACGCACATTACATTTCAAATATTCAATTAATCAATACAAAATTTTAACAAACAAATATTTTCCTTAAAACTAGTCCCTACCGGGTAATTAAAAACTATGCAGAAAAATTCTTTAATATAAAACACACACAAATATAAAACACTTATTAAAAATAATTCTCATATAAGACATAATGCAATTTTAAATTTATATCAATTGCGCGGCTGTCCGTAAC
>BGZK01004672.1:0-12211 GCA_005406025.1 Eumeta japonica | reverse complement strand
AAGGTGATAGCAATGTCAAATAGAATTGGTTTCATTTCTTATGTGACTATAAAACAAATAATCAGCCAAATTACAATGATTTCTGAAGAAATTTTATTAGTGAATTATGATTTTCCTTTAATGAATAATGATGTAGATTCTTGATTTAAATTGGCCTAATTAATTAGTTACGTACAAAAGCTCGGGAGGTTGTTAATTTTTTTTTTTTCATAATGCTCTGGACAAATCTGTACTAATAATATTATAATTACAGTTTCTTATTTATTGTAATTTTTAATAAAACTCAATACTTATACATTTTTATTTATATTAAATCATAAGAAATTTGAATATTGGTACTTTTAAAGTTACTATTATACATTTATATAAAAGGATATTAAATATAAGTTTCGAATTTTCTCGTTTCGAATTATTAGTCAGAGTAGGTGCTCCGACTAATAATTTTGATTCATAATTGTAGAGGAAAATAAAAATAAGTTACTTTCGCCGAATTTTATTATAATTTGCAGCTTGGAGTCGATAAGTTCAGAATATGAACATAATTCTCAAAGCTTTGTACTTCCAAATACATGTTAAACACTAGCCGTAGTCAGAGCTATGTTACAATAAAATTTATGATATGCGCCGGCCGCTGCTGCGGTCTCGTTTCGCGCGTTCGGCATTCCCAAGATTTTTATATTCGCTAGGGAATTCGTCCAATAGTTTGAATGCATTGATTAAAATTTATACTGAATTTACAACGCTCTTCCTATTTCAGATAGTGTGATTGAGAATTGAGTTTTGTAGGAAAATTGATAGTAGGAAGATATTTGTTAAAATATGAACGATAACTCGTTTGATTTAGAATGACGGTCTGAAAAAGAAAAGACGTCCTTAGATTTTTTCTGTCGGAAGAAATGACAATTAATCTTAGCAAAAATAAAATGTTATGTTCATGGATATATATTTGTTTATTTTTTTTAAAGTAACTATTAAATATGAATTGAACTTTTTAATAAATTATGATATTATCCCAATATTTAAAAGAATAAAACCACATAGGAATTTTTTCTACTAATTTTTCAAATAAATGAGCAATTATTAACCATTTCGAACCTCCGTTTTCCAAAAGTAATATAAATAGTTAAATAAATCTTTTTTCGGATTATTTGCTCCTCGAAGCTCTTCTTATTTTTATTAGCATTTAAAACCTTTTTATTCAGTTATCATAAATTTTTATAGATAACAAAAAATGACAAATCAAGTGTTGCTTATTATTTCTTATCTATAAGTTATTTTATTGTTGGTATCATGTTTGATAAAGGCATTAAATAACTTTGGTTTAATTTTTTATAATGATTCGTTTGCAAATTTATAAACGCGAAAGTTTGTATGTATGGATGGATGGATTGATATTTGTTGCTCTTTCACGCAAAAACTACTGAATGGATTTGGATGACACTGTACAATAGTATATAGCTTACACATCAGAATAACGCTTAGGCTATAATTTATAAAGATGTAGTGTGAATACTCCAAAATATAACGATAAGTGTCAAGTAAGTAGGAAAAAAATCTGTCATCTGCGAACTATTCTGGCGTGCGCCGCAAAAACCGTTGGAAGTACACGTACATAATGTATAATGGAAATGTTTATCTTAAATAGTCCTACAAAAAAGCTCGCGATAGTATATATATATATATATATATTTTATGTGTAAGCCATTATCGCCAAAATAGTGATCCATAAATACAATAATAATTGATAATTTATTTCTAACGAACATTTGGTAGTAACAAATTGATCCTTATATCAAAGTAAATATTTTTATCGCACCTGATGTTTAAAGTACTGTGTCTTTTACATTACATCATTTGGAAAAATATTTGAATTGTTATGACGAATGACAAGCGTGTGCGCGATATTGCGGTCCGGCGGCAGGGTCAGACCATGAAGGTAGCAGGCATACATATGAGCACGCAATGTTTTTCCCACGGCCAGCTCTATATGTCTTGCTCACACGTTTCTAAATCGCAAAATCTGCATGTTTATACAGACCAAAATAAATCGTTTAACATAGTTTATAGGAATATATTGCAGAAGTCACCTATAACTTTTGCATTACCATCAATCATCATATACGTCCGTACCTATCTATCCTTACAAGCTATAGCGTTTATAATACCTATAATACATATTAGTGAGATCATTATAAAAAATACTTAGTTCCAATTTACATACATTACACAATATAAATGTTCGAACACATAACTAGAGAATAGCTGGACCTATTTTCACTTTTAATTTCTTGGATTTGTCTCCGTCCCGAATAGCAAAATAATAGAAAAACATTGAAAAATTGACAAAAAAATAAAGCGCTTTCTATCATCATTCTCACAATTTTCCATCACCACGCGAGTGAAACCGCGGTGCGCAGCTAATTATGTATAAAAACTATTTATAACTTATAAACAAATTGACAAGTTGAATATTGGAAAAAAATATAAAACTCAATTGTATGGAGTTTATAACTGCTTTGTAATATTAAAAAATTGTAATAAATTTTAAATATTGTAACTGTGAAGTTTATTTTTCTATTCGAAATTATTTGAACGACGAAGCAGCATGTAATTACACAGTGCGCACAGGCAAACTCTCTGTTAACTCAAATTATACAACTGGAATGTTCTGTATAAATTAACGCTTTGTACAAATGATTTTTGTAATTGGATAATGAATAAATAAAACTGTTGAGCTTCTTGGCGCTTTTTCTGGACACCGCTTATTTTACAAAGCGTCGCTATGGTTTTACGTGTCTAAGTGTCCACGGGTCTATTTGCCAAATAAATTATTTATTTATTTTTTAATTTTAAGACCGCATTTTCAATGATAATTTATCAACAGCGTCGGACCTAGGTCGCTGCGATCGTATCAATCACGGCCATAGAGACAATCGAAAATGCTGTGGTAGATCGTCTTTCAAAAACAAACTAAAAAATAAACTTGGCATCTTAATTAAATATAGCTTAATCTTGTCCATGGAAATAGATTGTATGATAAGACTTGTATGATAAAATTAACCGGAGTTTAAATGCAAATTCTCAACATCACACAATCCAGTTCACTGTTTACCTATTATTTAAACGTAAGTCTGAAAATAATAGCTAAGTATTTGTCGTAATAAATTTATTCACGTAATAAATGAAGAACGAGCTGGTATCTGTAGGGGTTAAGTATGCAAGAAAACATGTTTTTTAAATTCGTCTAATTACTATAATATGAGCATTTATCTCGTGTAGTAATAGCGTAAGAATTTGTTTCAAAATGTGCATTATCTGATTAGTAGGTAAACTCTGTTTTTGAAAATTATTTCTTTAGAGAAAACTATCTTGTCATCGCGCAATAAAAACTGGTTCTCCAAGCACAGACCATCCACTCGTGTTGACGTAGATAAACTAAAAATCAAGTTTTTTTACTGGACTGATATAATTTAAATAACAACATATAAGTGTTGGAAATATGCGTTACATATATTGGTTTGTACGTTGACATAATTTAGCAACTATAAGTTGACAGGCAACGGCACAAGCATAAGTATACGAACGGATAGGAGTCACGTTCTAGGCCCTAATAAATATAAAAATTTAAATAAACATTTTTTTTATTTTATGATTCAGTCATAAATATTTTGAGGTAAAAGTTTTGGGCAGTGTGGAACACACAACAGATTGATTTTACAGATTATTGCAACACTTCAACGGTGGCACTATACGTCTTATCACCTTGAGTGAGCAATGCTTGTAAGTTCATACGTTGGTATTACGGAAAGAACTCTCACGGTTTCGATAAGTTTCCTGTAAGTATTTTTCCTAAAAAAAACGCTATACGAAAATCTACACGTTGCTTTATAGCGCCATTTGATAGAATTTTGAAGTAATTGCACTGTTGTTTTGCTATTGAACATAGTTCCGAAGGGTCAGTAGGATTGATGTAACGTTTTCAACAACGGATTGCATTACATGACAAAAAGTACACATATGGTACTACGTGACATTATCAACTGGGAACAGGTCAATTTTGTATACTATATATTTAAATATTTATAGTTGGAAACGAACATGTAGTCACAATGACGTATCTCGTCACTTCGAAAATTTAACGGCGCCGCCTCTTTGCGATCCCTAGAAATGTACACACTTTAGGTTTTTCGACGACTACTACGAGTGCAAGTTGCACTGACAATTTAGTTCTACGAAAACGTAACTAAAATAAAAGAATATTACGAATTAAATTTGCACTAGTTATTTTTCTATTACACTTTTAACAATTATTATAAAAACATATATTGGTAACATAATCTATTTTATTACACTTTATTTTTAGCATTTTATTTAATATTTTTTACGTCTTAACACTTCAAGAAAACATTTTTTTTTTGTTGCAATTCGGTGTAAATATCCACATATAAACAATTATACTGATACACTTTTCGGTATGTATGGATTGGACAAAATTATAAATATTTTCAACGGGCATGTTCATGAATTACATGTTATTTATAAATGAAACAATTAAAACAATCATGATCAATAATACATTCAAATTCGAAAGTCAATAAAGCATAATGTTTTACAGGTTTTTGCGGGTATCATGTTGAATTCCGAAGGCATAAACCGTGCTCTATCATTTGTGACAGACATTGATAGACATTCTACCTGAAGTCAAAATTATTTCCATATTAACTCCCAATGAAGAGTCATGCCAATTCAGGATATTGACTGTTAATGGATGACTTGTCATTTAGAGGTGGCTAATTTTAAACAATTTGCTAAATAAGTCTGTCGAAAAAGAAGTACAGTAAGTAAAAAGTCAATTTATCGTTAGAGTTTTTAATTTGTTTTCTATTTTTTTTATCTTTCGATTCTTATAGCAATATTTGTAGTGTTTCGTTTAGGAATAAATCTGTACAGAAAATCAAAAAATGGCGATACATGAAACTGTGCAGGTATCGTGAAAGAAATGATAAAGAATCACGCAAGGTCGCTCATAAATTATCTATATAAATAAAAATAAAATGTTGTTCAGCGGTAAGCGTACCACTTGAGAACAGCTGGATCGATTTAGCTAATATACTTTTTAAATGTCTGTAATAACTCAAATAAGATCATTAGGGGAAGAAAAATTGAAAAATTTAAAAGAAAATTTGGAAAATTCAAAGGCCACCCACAAAACCAGGGCAAAACAGCGTATGTCGGGCCAGCCAGTACCGTCATAAAAATGAAAAAAGCAGTAAAGATGGGATTTGGATCACGATCTTTTTTTTACAAGGTTTTGTAACAAAAAACGAAATAATATAGAATATATAATTGTAATAAGTTTAATTGAAACAGGTATCAGGACATTCTTTATTTTGAAAAATTAAATCTAAGCTGTACGTAGGGTACACTGAAAGTTTCTGCAATAAAAGAGAAAAAATTACTATGAATGGTCAAGATGAATTTATTGTTTCTCTAAATATTCTCCGTTAGCATAAATACACTTTTTAATACGAATAAACGAATTTTGAAAACATTTGTGCCATTCCTCCCTGGTCACCTCGGAAACATGTTTTTCATACTCTTTGACAACTTCTTCTGGTGATGAAAATCGTTGATCGCGTAATTGGTTCTTAACTTTGGAGAATAAAAAAAGTCATAAGGTGCCTGGTCCGGACAGTATGTAGGATTGCTTATAAGTGATACATTTTTCTCCTTCAAACTTTCATTTGTCTCTTTGACCGTGTAACTAACTGTGTTGATAATGCCAGTTCATTGTCGTGGTGCAAGGTGATACGAGTCAATAACTTCCGACAAACAAATGGTCGTATACCCATAACTATTTACGGTACGACAATTCTCCAAAGCAACAGTAGCCATGTGTCCAGTTTTATAAAAAAAAAAATTGTTGTCTGTAAAGTCGGTTTACGAGCTATAATTTTACGTTATAACGTCATAAGAAAACATTGATAAAAATTGCATATTTTTATGAATTGAATTGAATTATTAACACTTGCCGCAATTGTTGTTGTAATAAACCATTGTTTATTTCCGTTGAAATCACATTAACTTTTCATTTCACTTTATAAATAGTTGACAAAACAGTTTACGTGTAGGTTGTGTGTGCAGCCGCTGTCTCTCTTCTACTCGGACGCATCGGCCGATGGAGTGGAAGTGATATCGCTCGTTCCGCACTCTCGCTCGCACGCTCGGCTCAGGCGGAACGCGACAATGAGTATCACGTCAAAAAGAAGCAATCATTCGTTTAGAAGCACTTTGGTCGCGCGCCACTTTGGTTCATTTCGGCTCATCTTGATAAACTCATACGGTAACTAAGTCCCACACCAAATATGATGCCCCTTCCTTGAATCTGGTAAGCATGGCATTGTACCAAGTGACGCAGACTGTTTTTTGAGCCTCAGTCAAATTGTGTGGGATCCACCGTGAGCACAGCTTTTTTCATACCCAAATGTTTGTGTAGGGTTGATTGTATTTCACTCATATCTATGCTTAAAAACGCCTGAATCTCATGATAGATCACATGTTTGTATGTTTTGATCATACGGCGCATATTATCGATGTTTTTGGTGTTGACAGTAGTGGACGGGCGACCATCGTGAAATTCATCACTAACATTGACACGACCGCGTTTTAATTCTGCAAACTAGTTATAAATAGTCATCTTGCATGGCACTTCATTGCCAAAATCAGTTTGAAGCGGAGAAAGGCTTTGATGAGCTGTCAAATTATCGTAGTGTCAAATCGTAGAAAATCATACTACAAAAATTTTCATCACTTAAATCCATAGTGATAAAGACACACAATGCCGCCGCAATTACCGCCACAATGTAAAAACATTTGACAGTTAGATGAAACAAACTATATTCTACAGCCAATGAGTTCTATTTTAAAATGTTTTAATTACTTTTTAAATATTGTTTATGTTAGTGGCCAGTTACAGAAACTTACAGTATGCCCCATGTATTAGCACAAATACATAACATTTGAATGGTAAGGATCTATTGTATTAAAAATCACAGAAGTGTCTATATAGGCTGGTATTTGATTGCCACTATTGCCAACAGAAAATTATGGATATCCTAATAAATTATGAAGAGATTTTGTTTAAATTTATATTCATTTATTTTTATTTATTTATATGGATCTATTATTTTATTTATATTTATAATTTTTTTATGCGTAATACTAAACCGGAGAGTACATAAATTTTAAAGCTAATAAGCCGCAAAATATTGTATATTCTTCAGAAACAAACTAACTTGATATCCTTTAATTCATTTTTGAAAACCTGTGACCAATGACACCCTTTATAATTAATGCGCGAAAAACATGAAAAAATATTTTCATCACCTAGTATTTTTCCATAAAAAGGTACCCTTAGTTTTTGGAATGAAGTTCCTTAATGCGGCTTGCGGTAGAGTTTCACGGGTAGAAATCGTAACGTAAGGAAAAAGTGTTATATTCCCTCAATGCGACTTTATTCTCTCTCTCTTGAAATTTATTATTTAGTATTTTTTCATATAATTTATAATTCAATACTACTTTGCATATAATTTTCCAGTAACTAATAAAATTTGATTATTGATTAGTGCAATTTAGGGCTACGGTAGTTAAAATAAATAGAAAATCTTTCTCATTTTTAAAGAAAATAGATATTCCATTCCTTAAGGTTAATTCGAAATGTTATTTTTAACGACTGTTATACCATTCAGCGCTCAGCACATTTTTCATATTGGCTTGGATGGAAATACAGGATTTTGAGATTCAGGTTGACTCCAAACAACGCCCTAGTAGAATTTTTAGAGAGAAAGGTTATTTATAATATAATTTCGCAAGTTTCAGAAAGGGGGAACAAGGTTAGGATATGTTGTTTCGTTATGGAATTCCTGTGCCAATGTTCTGGCTCCATGATCGGATCAGTCCAATGATACCATGTTATTTCAGTATCATCAGAACTAGTTACTATAATTGCCAAGTTTCGTCATGATCGAAAAATTAAAAGTGTGTGAAATTCAGTCTCTATGTTGCCGTTACGTAATGCGCATCGTATGAGTGATGCCAACTTTTCAAAAATGACTACTCTTGATCGATCTTAAAATAAAAGTTATGCTTATCATGAACATGTCCTGTACATATCACACCCTTTTATGAGCAAGTAATTCTAAGCAAGTTTAATCTGACTTTAAAAATTTTTGTAGAAAAAGAACCACAAAAATACCATTAAATATCCAACAATTTTTATGATTATATGCTCAAAAGATAGATAATTTAATACTTTAGAGTGCTTTTTTTTTTGGTAAAAATTTTAATAACCTTTTTCGTTTTTCAGCAATTTGTGATTCTTCGAAAAGTCCCAAAAGAAATCGGTCAAAAAATTGTTTTTTTTTTTTATTTGTAAATAAGTTATTAATATTTTTGATTTTTTTTTTACAACTTTCATTAAGCATCTTTTGATACCAATTTTTCTTCTCAACAATTGAGGGCGCTGGGCCCCTGTTGCACTTTTATTGGAAACGGATATCGATACCACAAACCACGCATTTGAACGGTGTCCAATATTCTGGAATCCATGCGCGTAAGTTCACACAGGCGCATACACGAACGGCTCATCGTATCAAAAGGGAACTTTCATTCGCGTCCGCAACGAGAGAATAAAGATGAAACGGTATTCACTCCGACTCAAAGAAACTGACAGCGGCGCCCTCGCCGGCCGTATTCGGCATGTGAAAGTATCATGTCGCTGGGCCGGCCCGCGGCGTGACGGGCGCGGCGCCGCGTGCGCCCTTCGGTCGCGACCGTCCCTTTATGACGCACGGTCCCTCGTTACTCCCTTAATCTTTTCGGACGCCTTATTACGCTGTTTCCCGTCGCACGGCCGACGTTTACAATTTGTTTCCTTAGTTTCGTTATATGCGTACAGATAGCTCCGGAGGTTGTCGACTATTTATCGTTCTATTTATTCCGCTTATGGAATAGAAGGCGCCATCTACTATATCATAAGTGCTTTGTTTGTGTAGTTTATATTTGTGAATATAACTATTGTAATTTAGTATTATTGCAGTATTGTTGAAATAGGAGCTTTTGGTGTTGACTTTCGGGCGGTGAGTGAGAGTTCCGGTGGCCCGATCTTCAGATGTCCTATTCCTTTCTAAAAAGATTCCAGATGTCTCACTCCCTGTGTTAAATATCCTCTTTCTTACCAAAAGGCCGGAGATTCACTAGCGATTCCTCCGGAGTTGTGAATATCCATGGGCGGCGATGATCATATATTCTTTGGTGGCTCGCATGCTCGTTTACCTCTTGAATTAGAAAGATTATACCAGTATTGGTTGTTATTGGCATTTGGCGTGTGAATCTTAGAAGGAAAATGGGAAAAAAACTAGTATTTTTTCTTTTAATTCATGTCTATTTTTTAAGCTGATCTTGTTATGAAATGCATAAACAAAGACAAAAAGTTCTAGAAATTTACCTAAATTACTTTATGCGTGTTTCTTAACTATTTGAACGTTTCTCTTTTATTAATCAGTCTCTAACAACTAATAAACTTATGACAGAATTTAAATTTGATTAAAGTAATAGCGCGAGGTCTACTTGTAAACAGTGAAATCCGTTTATTTGAAAAAAAAGGAATACAAATTAAATTTATCGGGAATTTTTTAAGGCATCCATTCACACTTAATCCATAGTAATGCAAACGCACGCAATGTTTATACAGTTTCAACACTGGTTTGTTTGCGTTTTCATTTCAAACGTAGGGATTTTCAAGTTGTATAGTAATTTTGCTTGTGCACTGTAACCTTATAAACCTCATAGTTACCAAAAAAATAATACTAAGAACTCGGGAATTGTCAATAAAATCAAAAACTTTGTTTTTATCAGGTATTTAGCCTCATGTAGATAGACTACAGGGTCAACCTATAATGTAATGGGGAATGTCTACCACTTTGTTTATTATGTAGTTATCTATTTTGATGCGTTTCTCATGGTTGTTTTAATACAAATAACAATGTATATACTTATTTTGATATATATATATATATACGTACGCAAGTTTATATACGCCCATTATTTTTCTTCACAGCTTCTCATTTAGTAGATTTTTCACATTTATTTTGTTTCTACCTACCGTTACGTGTACGCTCATCGGTTTCGCATGGTTACATTTGCCCCTTGTTTAATGTGCCGCCGATTCGTGGCACATCAAACGGGGGCCGTCTGCCTGAGTCTGTCTAGGGCGTCCCTTGCCGGTTGTCAATCTATTTTCGTTCTATCGGCCCCGGCGGTTGAACCGCCTCAATATACCCTTTTCAAGTCTCGTCACTACACCTCTCAAAGTACACCGTTCTCTCGCATCGCATAAAAGTCAGTAACAATGGCAAGTAAAAGTCAGACGTTCCGACCTCAATAACGTGACTTACTAAGTAATACCTCCCCTCGAGAGGACGAACTCGAGTACAGTTAAATTTGTATTGATTAAAACGAGATAGGCTACTCGCTCGGGGCTTGTGACAAATTAAAAGTTTTACGATATGAATTTATATTTCATTTTATATGAATATTGAGCTACAATAATTTCTTGTCACATATTCCTAAAAGTGTTATAATTGTATAAAAAAATTAAAGTTATTATTATTGTATTATTTTATTTCACTTGTTGTCGGAAAGATACGAGATTATAGAAAAAAAACCGGTCAAGAGCATTTTGGACTATGCTCACTGTAGAGTTCCGAAGGCGTTAATATAAAGAAATGCACTACAGATGAAAAAACTAAGTTGTTACACTTTTTCCATGTTTCCCGCACATAATAAGTATAAGCACTTTAGTCGCCTATAATCTGAGAAATAAGTAGGTATGTCAACTATTACTCTTAAACTAGTGCAAACTAAAATGCACCAGCATCATGAGCGTATCTTCATAGCACTTACATTATTATGTTGAGAAGACCAATTTTTCGGTAATAACTCAAAAACGGTATATTCGATCATGTTCAAAATAATTTTCATATTTTTTAATCGTTACCTATGTTATTTTTTTTTCATATTTTTTGGACATACACCTTAGAAAATAAAGGGTAGGGGAAAATTTCTAAAAAATTCAGAGCGATTATTTCCAAAATTATTCACGTAATCAGAATTATTACTTAGAAACTTAAGGTGTTTTAGAAGAACTGTCGAAATAAGTGCCACACATTGATGTTTGATGAAAAAACATATTTTTCTGCTTTTATTACATACATGGAGTAACCCTCTCCCAAAAATATTTTTATTATTTAACTACCAAACTAAGTAGCAGCTTGTACACGACACCTACACTATACATTTCTTTAATATACGTTTTGTAGTTTTTTTAATAAAATGCTTGTGAAATACGGATGGACAGACATGACGAAACTATAAGGGTTCTGTTTTTGCCATTTTGGCTCGGAACCTTAAACAATTGACATAAAAAGAATACCTTTTGGTCTTTTTTTTAATATAATAAGATATACAAACAAATCATTTTTTATATACCACAAGACTGCACATACAATCTGGAGATAAAAAGATTAGAACATTATAGACACTATTTTTTTTTAATTCACTCCGAATCTATGCTGATTCTTTAGTTACATATCAAAAGTGCAAACACATATTAACCTGCATTGATGTATTATTGTACGTATTAATTTTATCTGAATTAATAAAGTTCAGAAACACGGTATAGCTTTCATAATAAATTAATAATTCCCATTTCGGATTGTCACGTGCGGCGATAACGCAATTCTGGACGCACCGGCTCGAACTGTCGATAATAAACATGCCAATTATGGAATTTAATTTTGTCCCGATAATAGCGATTAAATAATCGATCGATGGCCTTAATGGAGTAATTCAAATCGGGAGGTGAACAGGGGAAAGGCGAGTAGTATTGTAACCAGAAAAGAATTGCACAGCTAGATTTATGTTTTTAGCTAGAAGCTTTTATTCTTCGCTTCCACTACATTAAACGTGAAGCACGAAACCGAAGCGTTTTATTTTAAGGTTAAACGCTCATTTCGTCATGCAAACTTTGAGTCTACTAGTGACCTACATAGACAATAAATTTCTAGTCGTCTGTAATAGACTAAAGATAAGCATAGTCACGAAATAGCTTTTTCTTTTGGTTGAATTAATAAATTGTGTTGTAAGAAATACG
>BGZK01004671.1:0-12213 GCA_005406025.1 Eumeta japonica | reverse complement strand
AGGATAGTGACAGATTGGAACACTATTTGTGCCAATGTTCCACCTTCTCACAAATACGGTCCCGATAACCCAACTACCGGCCATATGCTGGAGGAAATGAGGTAATTTTGTAAGTGACAGCGGTTCCTGTAGACCCATGAGTCGGGCTTGATGGTTAAAAACAAAAAGACATAGGCTAACATACGCCTCTCATTAACCCAATCTAACCTGCCTCGTGCTTATTGTATTGGCCATATTTGTATGTACGTATTGTTGAGCTTAGCTCTTGTGGTAAAAAATAATTTTATTTCAGGTCAAAAGACCCTCTTAGTGGCTTTCTAGCCTTTCAGCCATCTGTATTCCGCCGACATTTCGTTGGCGCTAATTAACTGGTCAGTAGACTAGAACAACTTTTTGAAAGATGTTCAAACTTTTGCTTCATATTCTATTAATTCAATTTAAATTTTCTCATTAGCTTTCATACAATTAGCTACCGTCATTTGTTGCTACGATTTATATATGTATTTGAATGTTTCAAATAACTACAAATAATTATTCGCTAGTGCAGCTAATTCTATTTTAAATGTATTATTTCATGTCGTAGACCTAGTATTTTAAAATTCTTGTTTAAATCATGGTTGGAAACAAACCATAAGTAGCTGTTGACTTAGATACATACAAATGTGTATGTGTGTGTGTATATTGATTATAACTGTCGTTTAAGAAAACATTTGCAAAACCGACATTTTCGCAATACCCTGTTGCAATGAATGCTTTGTAATGAGTATTTTTGTATGTATAAGCACATTATTTTATTATTGTAATTATTATTTCAATAAATGTTGTTGCCGCATTGTTACATGCATATTAGTGTAGTCGTATGTGTACGTATGTATGTGTGCCTGCGTGTATTGCCAAAGTACTTAATGTTGTAAAATATTAATTGAATGCATTCGCTTCTTGTCGGTTCGTTCGTTTACCTTTAATTCATTCTTTATTTCGTCATTGCTTATTTTTATTTTTATTTGTTTGTTTTTGTGTCCAACATTGGTGATACTTTTTATAGCTATTTTTGTTGTTAAAATGAAGTTGTTGTTATGTAGTTGCAGATGCAAGCGCAGTGCTGTTGTCAGTAGATTTAATATGACATTGTACATACAGTGCCAGCAATGAGGCAACATAAAAAAGACAATAAACGGGTGGAAATGACATTAAAATGAATTATGACAGCGATCATGATGAAATGAATATTTAATACATTTTATGCAAACACTTAAACTCATAAATACATATGTATGTGTATATGTACGTGCATTTCTGTGAAGCAGGAGTTCATATATGCCCAGCAAACAATTTGAAGAGTGTGTTTAAAACTCAACATATAAATAGTATTTTAACAGCTTTACTTTAAACATATTACGTGCGAGTGCAATGTATTCATATTATAACAAACATTCAATAAATTATACATTACAAAGTAAATTTGCAAACTAGAACAGCGTAGACTATATGCCAAAGTTGGTATTAACAGAATATTTGTAGATTCTTGTGGCACACTGTACCTAATGAGAGTAGCAACAATGTGATTGATTAAATGTTCCAAAATCACCGCTAACGATATAGTTAATTGAAGTTAATTTTTTTTCTATTAAAAACGTGATTGTATTTTCAATTTTGAGCGGCTCGATGGCTAAGTGGATAGAATACCTGCCCAATAGTCACTAGGTCGCAGGTTCGATTCCTGTCACAGGCTCTGATTGTTTCTACAGACAAGCAAAAAGCTTTGCGTTTTTGTGTTTGTTTTTAAAGAAAACTTTGTTTGGAATGAGATCCATTTTGCTTTACGGATAAGCAATACGTAAACGGTTTCTACCTTAACAACACTTAAATACCTCGAATTCATCCTTAATTAAAATTCACGAGATGTATTTTCCTATAACATTTTGGAAAAAATTATTTTCTGAGTAAAAAATTTTACATAAAGCAAATTTACGGAATAATGCATTGTTTTTAGCATAACAGCGACTTGTCTGAAAAATCCGTTTAGCAAAATTTAATGCTTTTCATATAAAAGTTCTTAACAAGTCGCTTGCTTGTGATATGGAAACACCACATAAAACATTTTTTCTTAAAAATTTGAAAAATAAACACAAGTTACTTTTTCCTGCTCTGCTTACACAAACATGAGAAGAAATAAGTATAAAATTTCAAATGTTTAACTTTGTGTTTGCTGGGTATGCATGTACAGGTAGAGATGTATTGTATTATGTTTGCACAAAGTACCATTTTGTGATGGTTGTTTTATAAGCTGTTATTTTAACACACAGTCATATAGTTGAGATATGGTCGAAAAAACTTAATGCAATTCAGAACGAATTATGTCCGACATTACTTCTAGCAATTTTGTTTTCAAACAGGTCACAATTGAAATAAAGTTGCATTAAAATTCAAATAAAGCTAGAGCATATTAATAACAAACAAACAAAGCAACTTGTTTCTTACACTCAGAATAATTCAATAAATTAGCTAATATTTTGTCGGAAGAAATTTCTCAGTTAAATTTTACCAGTCTTGTTGAAAAGAGAATATTAATTAATTATTTTCATTTTTAAAAATATATAATAAAGGCGAATTTAGAGTCTGTGAAATGAATACCAAACTATTGGATGCCAAACATGCAGCAGTAAAATATTTCAAATGATTTACTGAAAATAATTTCCTTTTAGTTTACAAGGCATATTGAACAACTTTGTTTAGAGGCTGAGTTTTAATATAATTAATTTTGAAATTAAGTTCAAATTGAAACTTTAAGCTATTCAGATGATAGAAAATATATTTTACAAAGAATGTTTTTAATTCATACGATCAATATGTTTAACTCAAACAAATTCTCACCAAATTTTCTTTTTCGGTTTGATTGATTATTTTATTATTCAATTCCCTAAATTTTGCAAATCACTGTTATTTGGCCAGTTGAGAATGAAAACCACAAACAGACTGGAATTCCATTAATTCAAATTGTCCATTTTTTGTGTTTATGCCGTTGGAAATATACATTTGTGTTTCATGTGTCATAATTATTTAAGGCATTAGCACTTTGGACTACATCTGCAAAACTGATACAGATCTCAAAAAAGCATTTCATACCCACAAAGTTTTCTTCAGCAACAGTTACAGAGTGAGAATGGGAATACATTTTGCTTGCCTGATACTATATTATTAGTTTAATTATTATAAATATTATAGAATTTATATTAAAATAATGATAATTAAACAGAAAAATTTTAAATTATACTCAAAGACAAACAATTTTGAATATTTGAAAATAAAGATTTTGTATATGTAAGTGCATAGATAAGTACTATATACTTATTTGTAAATATAAACTGGTAAAAGATTTTAATTTTTTAAATACATATGTATGTGTGTGTGTACATATGTGAGTTTTTCACATCAAAATAAAAAGCCCTCCATTAATCCATCGGACATTTCCAAAATGATTTCCATTAACCACAAAAACACAATTTCTCTTGTATTTATTTCTTTTAATTGATTTTGAAAGCTCCTTTATGTGTGCACAATATGTTTTAAAACTTTTATGAAAATTTGAATTTAAAACTTCTTCATATCATTAAGTACTAGGCACACAAAATTCGTCATGTGTTGTCCGTCGCGTTTTTTAACTGACAGCTGAGCTAAAATATATGTTCTCATATCAGAGCTGTGCTATTCAATACGTTTCGTCAACAAAAACTACAAAATTTTAGCCAACTTTCTATTTTGATGAATGTACGTCTGGTTTTTGGATTTGTTTGTAGTGCTGTAAAAGTATTTAATACCGTGTGCTCAATCCTTTATAGTTTTCCCAGTACTCAATGAACGAAATTAAGTAATCAATACTTTTAGATTTTGTTTTTCAGTGCCTTGCATACCATAAAATTTCCCTTCAAGCAAGACGAAGTTGGTCTTTGCCCTCAAAATAATACAACAGTAAACAAATAATAAGTAATATTTTGTATGGCTGAACCAATCTGTCGAAACGAAATATGTATAAGGAAAATGACAGTTTGGTTCGAACCAGCTGGGGCAAAGGCCCACCTTCTAATAAATTCGCCATACTTTCAAATACTTCACAGATATGCAATTCTGTGTAGAAAAGAGAAAGAGGATATTTTTTATGAATTAATGTATTTTAATGAACATGTCGATCCTGCATCACATATATTGTATTATATTTTAAAATAAGAAGAGTAGAAGTGTATGGTTTTTATAGCTGCCCACTGTGCAGTGCTGTATTGTTCTTGATGGGCCGTTTTCTACGCTTAATTAATGCAATATAAAGAAAATAATGAATTAAAGAGTGATTAATATATGAAAATATAAAATAATATTGAAATAACTACATCAACTTTAACAACAAGAATAACAACAGTAATGCTGTTTTCTTAATTATTGATGAATGCATGCATACATACATACATATGTATGTAGGCACGTCTTATCATGTTAATCAAATAAGCATGAAATTTTTAAAAATAATTTCATTGCAGTACTGATATATTCGTTGGTTTGTCTGTTCGTTTGTTTGATTGTAGGCGTCTGCATGTTTATATGGAAAATTGACACAACACACTTTTATCTCAGACTCTCAGGTGTCAATAAATAACCAACAACAAACAATACGTATGAGTATTGTACAAGTTAACACAGTAAACATTTAAAACTCCAAAAAATATATTTCCACACTGGAAAAAGTAAAACAATAGCATAACACGCGCAATAAAGAAAATGCTGACAACATGTCTACAACACCGGTGCATTAATTGCACGCGCTGTTACCAAATCGCTGACGACCTAAATATGAGTTAATAACCTGTAAGAATTACCAAATTGCTGACAACAGAATCACCTGCGGTGCAACGTGACTGATCAAACAACCGAGGCTTAGTTATAAGAAAATTAAAATTGTAAAGTTAGTTCTTAAGAAATAATAAAACAATAAAGTTGGCTTCTAGCCAAAAAAATATTTTTAAAACCATAACAAATAATTTGTTAACTGGCGCCCAACTGCCGGTACGCGGTACGAAAAGTAAAGGCCCTCAAGTAGTGCCACGCGAGTTCTAGTGCAACTTTTTTAACCGCAACCGAACCCTTAGTGGAGAACTTCGATAGAAGGAAGCCACGCACCCACAAAGAGTGCGCACCGTTGGAACCCAAGTACTCGTTGAAAGGGACAATTTCAACGCGCCGTGGGATGATCCTGTTAATAGTGTAGGCTAAATTTATTATTATTTTTATTTTATTATTATATTAAAGTCGTTATATTCAAGAGAAAATTTCTACTATCTAAATTATTTTGAATCCTTTAACATAGATTGTAAGAAGCTAAATATTCTACATTTTAACAAAACCATATATTTTTTAAATTGAAAAAAGAGAGAGTGAAAAAGAAATTTTTAATTGTTTATAAAGAAAAACTAAATATTTTATATATTTTTATTTGTGCGTCGCGAAGTCGTATATTTTGAATATTGCATAAAAGCTAAAGAAAAATAAATTTTTTAATCAAATTTTTTGTGTATATTGTCAAGTGATTAAAATATCATAAGGAAGTGTGTTCAAGGTGTGTTTTAAAGCATATATTTAATAATCTATACGTTAAGTGTGACACCCCAGGAAATTCAGTAATTTTTATTTTTCCCCAAATATATACAAAATTTTTAAAACAAAATGCCTCAAAACAACGTAATAAGATCATCGCTGTTAGGGAATCCTGGTGCACAGGTACGATCAGAATCTCCTATACAACCAGAACCTGCTTCATTATCCGCACCCTCCAATGTCCGAAACGCGACCCAGAATTTAGGTCATTAATTAGGGAACTAATGACTAGTATCTTAGAAACTGACGGACAAGATTTATTTAAGGACGTTCTTCATCCAAGACAACAGGTAATGACAGACCAAATAATTGACGAAAGATACCGTAACAACTTAACAGACATGGACAAAGTGCCAGACGTAGTTCGTTCTTAAGAGAGTTCATGGGAACCCAGCTGAATTCAGCAGCTGGAAGAAAAGCGTCGAAAGGATTCTAAAATTTATGAGCCTAGTATTGGCACTCCCAAATACTTCGGTATTCTAAATGTTATTCGCAACAAAATTGTAGGCAGCGCGGACGCCGCATTAGAATCCTACAATACACCTTTAAATTGGATAGCAATATCCCGATGCCTTACCATGCATTATGCTGATAAGCGCGACCTTAGTACACTTGAATACCAAATGACCTGTCTTATACAGGGTAAGAAAACTATACAAGAATTTTACGGTGAAGTGTATTCTCACCTTACACTTATTCTCAACAAAATTGCGTGCATGGAAATAAATGAAGAAGCCATGCAAGTCCTTACAAATACATATCGCGACAAAGCGCTAGATACCTTTATCAGAGGTCTATCAGGAGATCTTTCAAGACTCCTTGGTATGAAGGAACCTGCTGATTTGCCAGAAGCATTACATCTGTGTATTAAGCTCGAAAATCAAAATTACAGAGCAGTGCATGCTAATAATCAGTACAGTTTGTCTAAAAAACCTTATCCATCCCCAGCAGCATTTCAACATTTTCAAAACCTCCTTTACCCCAAGAAATCCTCATCTGAAGGCCCAACCCTTTTACAGCTTGCCTATTTACCGCAAACGATTTCACGGATGAGACAGTTTAATCCACAATTTCCTCAACAACCCCAATATTTTAACCCTCAAATTTGGCCAAACAGACAAATCGAAAATCATCATTTAGAAACCCTCCACCAAGACCGACGCAACCAAAACCACCCACACCAATGGATATCGATCAATCACAACAAACAAGGAACGTAAATTATATGAACAGACCGAATTTTAATTTCGCAGGAAAGCGCCCACCGCCAACACAGTCTAATCAGTTCAATAGAAATATTCCTAATAAAATCCAAAGGATTAACCACATAACGCAGAATCCTGAAGAATTTTGCAAGAACCAGAAACTAGCGCATGCAACACTCAGGAAAATCAATCATGGGACGACTATTACCAGGGTATACGAGACAAGCACAGGACGAAAGAGAATATGCCAATGAAGAATTTTGCGATATTCATTTTTAGACTAACGTATTCTACGTTACCTTATTTTCAATGTAAGACTGGTAACGGAGAAGTGCTCAAATTCTTAATAGATACCGGATCTAACAAAACTATATCCAACCCTCATTAGCTAAAAACCCTTTACCAAACAATTCCGTATTTTATGCCAATTCAGTCGGCAAAATTAAAATATCCCATCACATTTTTAAATCTTTTTGGTAGAAGACAAACTTAAATTCTTTGTTTTGCCCTCCCTCAAATCGTTTCATGGTATTCTCGGCAACGACAGCCTTAAACAATTAAATGCAATTATATACACTTCAGAAGACTACATGTTGATAAAAAACGGTAAAAAAGTCCCTATTAAACAGCAAATATCTAAATCTGTCAATAGCTTAGAAGCGAAGACCGAACACCTAACAAAAGACCAAAAGGAAAAGCTTCACACATTGTGCAAACAATATTCAACACTTTTTGCTGAACCTAACGAAAAACTTCCTATACTACAACAGTAAAAGCAGAAATCAGGACAACCAATAATAGCCCAATATACTCTAGATCATACCCATATCCTATGGCTTTAAAATCAGAAGTCGAAAAACAAATTAACAAGCTCTTAGAAGATGGAATAATCAGACCATCTCGTTCACCCTATAACTCACCTGTCTGGATAGTAGACAAGAAACCGGACTCCTTAGGAAACAAGCAGTACAGGTTGGTGATAGATTATAGAAAATTGAACTTAGTAACAGTAGCAGATCGATACCCGATACCTGAAATAAATGAAGTCCTTTCCCAACTAGGACACAATAAGTTTTTCTCTGTTATCGATCTAAAGAGCGGTTTTCACCAAATTCCGTTAAGGAATTCGGACATAGAAAAACAGCCTTTTCCATTAACAACGGGAAGTACGAGTTCACCAGACTTCCCTTCGGTTTAAAGAATGCTCCTTTCTTTCAAGGACATTAGATGATATTCTTCGAGATTACATAGGACGCTGCTGCTTTATGTGTTATATAGAACGATATAATTATATTGCAAATCCGAAGACCATAGAAAAAGATTTAGGTAACATTTTTAGGACTCTTGAGCAAGCAAATATGAAGGTACAACTAGATAAATGTAGAGTTTTCAGAATGCATTTTCAGAAAATAAAAACGTTCTTATTTCTGAAGACGTTATGCTGACTTATCCTAATTTAAATAAGGAATTTGAACTTACAACAGATGCGTCTAATTATGCGATAGGTGCAGTCCTATCACAAGAAGATCGACCAATTACATTTATTTCTAGAACTCTTTCAAAATCAGAAGAAAACTATGCGGCAAATGAAAAAAGAGATGCTTGCCATTATCTGGGCACTGAAATCTCTTCGTAATTATCTTTATGGCTCAGCTAAAATTAAAATTTTCACAGACCACCAACCATTGACATACGCATTATCCAGTAAAAACAATAATGGAAAAATGAAACGTTGGAGAGCTATACTCGAGGAATACAACTACGAGTTAAAATATAAACCAGGTAAAACAAATGTAGTCGCAGACGGATTATCTAGGACGCCCCCAACGAACACAAATTAATTCTCTTACACCTACCCAGCATAGTGACGAAAGCTCATCACAAAATTTGATTCCATATACTGATGCACCAATTAACGCTTTTAAAAATCAACTCTTTATAACCCTTGCCGAAACTTCATCTTATCAGTTCAAAATAATTTTCCCGACATATCATAGACACCTCATAGCTGAACCAGAATACACGGAAGATTTGCTAGTTAATCTATTAAAGCGCTACTTAAATCCTTCGGTCACAAATGCGATAATCACGGAAGACCATATCCTTGGTAAGATTCAGACTATATATCCCTTACATTTTAACCAATACAAAATACGCTACACTCGGAAGACAGTAAAGGACTTGACAGAACCATCACAACAAGAATCCGCAATTATTGTAGAACACAATAGAGCTCATAGGAGTGCATCCGAAAACAAGGCCCAGCTCTTAGAAAAATTCTACTTTCCTCAAATGAATGCGAAAATCAAAAAAATTACTAAACAATGCAAAATTTGCCAGGAAAATAAATACGAAAGACATCCACCAAACCCAATTTTAAAAGCAACTCCCATTCCTACTTACCCAGGCCAAATTGTTCACATCGATATTTACCATACAAATAATAAAATATGCCTCACTGCCATAGATAAGTTTTCAAAATACGCTCAGGTAAAACTAATAAAATCTAGAGCCACACAGGACTTAAAGCAACCCCTACAGGAACTTCTTACAGCTTTTGGTATTCCCGAAAAAATAGTAATTGACAATGAAAAGTCCCTAAATTCAGCCTCCATCATATTTATGTTAGAGAATCAATATGGCATAGAAATATTTAAAACGCCCCCATACTCTAGCTCAGTCAACGGCCAAGTGGAACGGTTTCATTCCACGCTTACTGAACTACTGCGCTGTACAAAGGCAGAAAATACTCATAATAACTTTGAGGAATTATTAAACAGGGCAATATGCAAATACAATTATTCAATCCACTCGACCACTAATAGAAAACCCATTGAAGCATTTTTTGGTAGGAAAGTTTATACCGACCCCTCACTTATTGGAAAAGACAGACTCCATAATATTAAAAATTAACTGAAAACAGCAAAAGACCTTGCGTTCCATAATAAAACAGGACAGATATAAAACATATTTGACCAACGACGTTATTTATGTTAAAATAAATAAACGACTAGGTAACAAACTTACACCGTTATAAAAGGAAATTGTCTCTCAGGATAACGGAAATACTGTTATCACTCAGTCCGGACGAACGGTTCATAAACGCCATATTAAGACATAACTAGAACAGAAGAATTTTTATAAAAATAGTAAATAAATTAGAATATAGAAATGTAACTAATCTAAGGAAAACGTCGATTAATATGCCATAGGCATACGACTATTTAAGTATAAAAAAAAAAGAATAAATAATATAACTATAATGTCACTACGACTACTAAAGCATAAAAATAATGATTAACTAAATTGAAGAATAATTTATATAATAAAAGAGTCGATCAATATGCCATAGGCGTACGACCAATAATATTTTAAATAAATTAATGGTAATTAAAATAATTACAATTAAATCCAAGTGGAAAGAAGTTTTAACATTTACTTATTAGAATACAACCATCTGCATTTCATTAATACATTTTCAGTCTCCTAACCTGCATGGCTTATGCAGAAGTCCAAATTCATGACTACTCCTCGTCACACTTAATAACTATCGACAATGGCTACTCGAAAATAAAGGACGGTACCCTAAATTTTATCCACGTCATAGATACCCTAGCATACAGAAACCTTTTAGAAAACATAACGGACGTAATGAACAGTACATTGCCACCTGGAAATCCTATGTTTCCCATCCTACAACACGAAGTCCAACAAACCATCGAATTGTTGGAAATCGTCGAACCGTACAACATCCCAAATCTAAAAGATCCTTAGATATACTGGGAACTGCCTGGAAATATCTAGCAGGAAGCCCTGACCATGACGACCTTAACATTATTAATAGCAATTTAGACCAACTAACTACCAACAATAATAAACAAATTTTTATAAATAATGCTCTAAACAACCGAATGAACAAATTAACCAAAATCACTAATGACATTTTAAATATAATAAAAAAGGATAACACTATTGATAATGGAATAGCTCTCAGTCTACAAAGCAAAGTAAGAATGATTAAAGAAGAAATAATAAACATAAAGTATGCCATACAATGGGCTAGATTAGGAATTGTGAATTCAGTTTTATTAAACAAAAAGGAGATAGGAATAACAATAAAAGAGTTAAAAGAGGAAAATGTGCCTTTTGATACAGTCGAAGAGGCATTAGAATTAGCAGATGTTAGCGTATTAAGCAACTCTTCAAATATAATTTATATTATAAGAATACCTTTAACTACAAAGGAAGTTTATAATAACTATATTATTAAAGCGGTAATAAAAAATAATGTAACAATTAATTTAAAATATAATAATATATTGAAAAATAAAGAAACTATATATGGAATAAAGAACAAATGCAAACAATATAATATGATAAGCATTTGTAACCAAAACGAACTATTAGATTTAAGAAATGATTTTTGTATACCTAAATTAGTTAAAAGCCTCAACTCTTCATGTCACATGATCAACAGTCACCACGTCCCAAGAGAAGAACTCATCGCTCCAGGAATACTTTTTCTTAATGAATTCCAAGGCAACATAATAATAGACAATAATATGCGCTCTATGAACGGAACTTACATTGTTAATTTTAAAAACTCAACAATAAAAGTAAACGAGAAAATCTACAAAAATTTTGAAGCACCCCCACTAAAAGTAATGCCAGCAATAGCTCAACCAACACCAATAGAAGAGAGCCGAACTAGACTCCTATCACTAGAAGCACTTAGTGAGTTGCACATCAACAATACAATAGAAATCCAGTCCTTAAGAACAGAAAGGACAATAAATAGACTTTCTACAGGAATAACTCTCATTGTGTTTATCGTATTGCTAATAAAATTAATAAAATTCCTTCATAAAAGAACAAACATCCTACAGAACAACATACAGAAGGTAATGTGGAAGCCAGCCATCACCAAGAAACTTCTTTAGAATCCCCGGCACCAACAGCAAGAAATTTCAAGTTTTCCAGACGCTCGAGGACAAGCGTTTTTAAGGGGAGGAGTTAACACAGTAAACATTTAAAACTCAAAAATATATTTCCCACACTGGAAAAAGTAAAACAATAGCATAACACGCGCAATAAAGAAAATGCTGACAACATGTCTACAACACCGGTGCATTAATTGCACGCGCTGTTACCAAATCGCTGACGACCTAAATATGAGTTAATAACCTGTAAGAATTACCAAATTGCTGACAACAGAATCACCTGCGGTGCAACGTGACTGATCAAGCAACCGAGGCTTAGTTATAAGAAAATTAAAATTGTAAAGTTAGTTCTTAAGAAATAATAAAACAATAAAGTTGGCTTCTAGCCAAAAAATATTTTAAAACCATAACAAATAATTTGTTAACTA
>BGZK01004670.1:0-12219 GCA_005406025.1 Eumeta japonica | reverse complement strand
AGAATATAAAATCTTTTATAAAAATTGCGTACTGTCAGGCAGTGAAATTTATCCAATTAATTTTTTAGATTATTTTGTTTCTTCTAGACATGACATATGTATGCATGTAGCATATTACGAAATATAATCTATATGCATACATATGTACACACATCCAAATCTATTTACAATAGGACGCAAAATAGAGTATGGTTTGTCCAAAAATAAAAATATTACATAAAATTCTTAATCAAAACAATTCACTAGTAAAAATGTAACGAATTCTATAGCTACACAGACATACATACATACATATGTAAGTAGGTATTTATTCGAACCTGGGAAATATTTATTTATACCTGCTAACCTTTCTTTTCAGTTTTTACATTCCAAAAAGTACTAAAACCCAAAAAAAAACGTATAATTCACCCTATATAAACACGTATAAATAAAAATAAATTTTGCCTCTCCTATATAAACAAATATAGGTAAAGAAAAAGAATTGAGAAATAATTGTTTTTTACAAGCATGTACACATGGATAAGTAATTTATATGCAAATATTCAACTCTTGTAGCATCTTGAATATTCTACTATCAGGCTGTAGCACAATTGCAACTGTGCAAAGTTCTCCAAACAAGTTCATATTTCTATGAGGAACTTGTACGTGTCCACAATTTCAACAAAATACTCACAAAGACACTTTTCTGTGTGAAATTTCATACTGAAACACACAGCTGAATACTTGTATGTAAATCATACAGCATGGCCTTTGTTATTATTCTGCAAGGCTGCAAAAAAATTATGTTCAGAAAATGGCTGCATGAAAGTACTAGAAACGCAATTTTTTGGTATAGACATTTCTTTTAAAATGGTGGGTATAGTGGCACCGCCAGAAAATAAAACATCAAAAATTGCTTTGAAAAAGTACTGAAAAGGCGCAGCCGGAAAAGCACCAAATCGACAGCGTTGCTGTTTGCGTAAATAAATGTTGGTAATAATAAGGTTTCCTAAAAGAAAATTGTTGCTGTAACGCCTTCAAATGTCTGAAACGCCTGGGCCCATTCCACTTGGTTTAGCCGATACAAGGTACTCCTCCACACAAACTATTTCGCACGAATGAATTTATGTATATGGATATATGACTGCTTTCACATTTCCCGTAGTTTGGTTATGTCCGGTAAGGTATCACATCCAGATATCGGGGCCGTATTTATTGAGGGGCAACGGCTCAAAAGTGTTCCAATGACTCATTAAATAATTATTTTATTATTATTTTGAACTTTTTCTATAATTTTTATTTATTAAATTTTACCTCGTCTCTCTACTCCTAAGCGGATGTGCCAGTATTTGCAATAATTAACTAAATCGTATCAATGAACAGTTTACTTAAAACCATTCAGCCTGTGCACAAGAAACTCGGATTAAATTTTACTCCAAGTAGTTTATCAGCTTTATAGGGGAAAAGGACAAGAAAAAGGCCGAAAAGTATTGCATCCTCTCTCCGGCACAAAAGTTCCGTAAATAAATCTTAATCATACTTTTTGTGCGCGAGGCTAATTGAACAAAAATAGTCACCTGACGTAGTAATGTCACCTGTTTATTCCACCACAGGTTTGATTGTGTTTAAAATTAATATGTACATGGCTACATATGTATGCATTTACATACAGTACGCATGTATGCATACACGAATATCTAAGTATGTATGTATGTACATAAATAATTTTTAAAGGTTTTTCTAGCTAAAATTTTGTTGGTCACGTAGACAAATCGTCTTGCTTTATTGTTATTATGTGTTTTTTAATAACAACTTTTGCTTTTGATTATAAATATATGTACATGTATATTTGTGCGCGTTTAATAAACAACTTTATTTAAAATGTATTTAGCTTATTTTTGTGTCAAAGACATGTATCGTCATTGAAATTCAAAGAGTACTACGCATTTGTTTTGTCGCTTGTTATTCCATCAATTAAGTAGACAAAGCTCGTTGCCGATAGTTTAAAGTAGAATATTTTTTCCGAGTTTCTCTGTATTATAATTTGAAGTTTACATTACCAATTTTTTCATTTATGGAATCTGATTGCAAAATGGGGAGTTTTAAATCATAACTTTAGGTATCGTTTATTTGTGAA
Organism: Eumeta japonica; assembly: GCA_005406025.1. Lineage (NCBI taxonomy): Eukaryota > Metazoa > Arthropoda > Insecta > Lepidoptera > Psychidae > Eumeta > Eumeta japonica. The sequence continues at coordinate 10,103 of BGZK01004670.1, read as the reverse complement.
GACGGTCCTAAAACAACTAGAAGTTATCTTAATCAGAGCAATTATATGAAAGTTTCTTTTAACTGTCCACAAAACGAAAGTCACATGAGTTTTCTTTTATTATACTTATTGCGACATAAGTAGACACATACGTACATATATAAATATAAGAGAGACGTTGAAGGAGCACTCATAGCATTACGTTCGTCAATGTCAACAGTGCTCAGTTACTATTGACAGGGAATTGAAGATTTCCAGACAAGCATATATTTTACTCTGCACAATTTTTGTTGTTTTCGTCACACGGGCAGCATGTACATACATATAGTATTAGACGAAAAATTAAAAAGTTCAAGCATTGATATTCGTAGTCGATAGTCAATGTCTTCGGAAATGGCGGTTTATCCTATATGTGACGTCTAGTCCAAATACACTTGGATCTAACGTATACTAAAGAACAAATCCCGTCAAGCACTTAAACTATTATATATTTATTGAGTTGAGGTTGTTTTAGTTCATCTAGTGTTGAACAGCAAGGACTTTTGACGAATCGTTTCTTTATTAATTTTTGTAGTAAAATGATTTGATCACTGAGGATATAAATATGTATGTATAGGAATTATGTAACAAAAGTTATAATATTTTGCTTATACCTAATAAATTGTATAAAAGTACAAGATTTGAAAAATATTTACAAAATACTTTAATATGTATGTATATATCTATATTGTAGGACAAAAAATTGGGTATAAGTTCCTCTTATTATCGTTACAATTCTGTTTTTTATGCCTTTTCTATTTTATATACTTTTGTATTTCTTGTTGTGAAATGTTTGTTTTTGAGAGATAAATACATTTTTATTTTGAATTTAAATTCAACATAAAGCAAACGCGTCATTAACTGAATATTTTGCTGTATTTTTATTTCGAAACAAATATGTACATACATATGTATGTTCGTACATATGTGTGTACATATTGCGTATTAATTTGTTTTTCTTTCATTAAAATATAATGTTTTTGTTAACTGAAAGAAACGCTTATTAATACAAGCATAAATACAAAAGTACATACATACATATGTATGTATATACTATCACGGACTCAAAGTTTAGAATTTAACTACTTTTAGCTAACCATTTCGCATAAACATACATACCTACATATGTAATGGTTACTTGTATGTTGTCCCCGTGGGGGTTGTATCCTGGCCTGTCGAAACACCTTGACGTTCTGCTTTCGAGGTATAGAGGCCTAGGAAGGCCTCCGTCTGGTATTGGCGGCCGAATCTTCAGAGGAGAGAATGCCTTTTGCCTTTCCTTAGGATTGCTCTTCGAGCCCTGCTTGAGGGTTATAATATCGTTATCACGGGGATTGGTGTATCGGGGTGACTCCTACGGGAAAATCTTCGCGTATGAATGTATGTAGTTGGTTTGTAGATAATTCAACTATTTTTTCGTTAGCTGCTATTGTGTATGCTGGTTCTTTTCTCCTTATCTACTCTGTCCTTTTCAATATTTTAATAAGTTTTGGTGGTAAAAGAATATGTATGTATGCATGAGTATATGAACCAAATTTGCAAAATTCAAATAAAGGACAAATGCGAGTAGGATTAATCAAAGAGGATTAAATGCACATCGTCTACACATGCACACATATTTACATATGTACATACATAAAGATGTTAAAAATAATTTACTACCTCTTTCACTATTTCGAACATGTTCGTTCGTTCGCAAAAACAGCTATAGACAACAACTAAATTTTAAAATTTGTTTTGTATTAAATGTACATATATACATATAGCATATGTATCTATGCGAATGTACAAAAGAGAAAAGGCAGTTAAAGTTGGCTGTTTTGCAGTCGAATTCTAATTCCCGAAAGGATAGGGTACATAACTATGTATATACCAGAGATATGTTTGATTGCGAATAAATGGCATATTTGTTACATTTTAAGAAAGAATACTGAGATAGCACTTAGCATTAAAAAAAAATTAATCATACCATTGCATAATTCAATTTAAATGAGATTTTTGTTAATAAACGCCTGTTATCGTTGCAACTCAATTTATTAATATGATTCACAAAAGATATTTTTAAACATAATAAATTAAAGAAATGGGTTGAATATTTATTTTTTACGGTTTATTTTGAAAATAAACGAAACGTTGATTTAATAACTACGCTTGTTCAATGAGCTCTTGTGAGTTGTTTGAATACTTATCAAATCAATCAAACGACAGTAAAAATGTTTATTTACTTTTGCTAGCAGTATTAAAAACATGTGTGAGTTAATGGCAAGCCTTTGTTAGAGGGAGTTCATATCATACAATGTCACTAGTAAAGGATATTTTTTAATAAGGTATAGAACTTAAAGTCGCAAAAACACAACGATGGATTATTCGATTGACATGAAATTTATTTATCGAGATAATACTATAACACGGCGAATGTTGTCTTCCAAATGGTCAAGCATTTGTGGTTTATCCACATAGCACTAGTCTAGCAGTGTTAAATCACAAGATCTTGGAGACCAATTCACAGATCCGCAATGTGAAATTATGCTGTCACCAAACGTGTCTTTCAATAAATATATTGTGGCACATCCCCTAGACATCACGGTTATTCAATTCGGTAATGAAAAAGTTGGTAATCATTGCTCTATACCCATCACCCTTGACTGTAACATTCTGGTCTCCGTCGCTTTTGAAAAAGTACGGACCAATGATTCCACCAGCCTATAAAGTATACCAAACAGCCAGTTGTTCTGGTTATAACAGTGTTTCGACATACACTTGAGGTTGCCTTCACTCAAAATGTGGCAGTTTTGTTTGTTGTCGTAGCCATTCAATTAGAAGTGCGCTTCTTAGCTAAAGAAAAATTCGGGAACAACGGTAATCTCGTTTTGGGCCCATTCGACAAATCTACGCAAGCGTTGTTCAGACGTGAATCTATTCATGATGAATTGCCAAACCAAACTGAGAATAAATCACTTGACAGCTGTTAAATCGATAATTCCAACTTAAAAGTTCTATATCTCTATAATAAACACGCGCCACTAACATTTTTCATTGCCACAGAATTAGTGCTGCTAACAAAGCATTGCGTACTGGGTATTAAGTATTTGTCTTAGAGTTGAAAGTGAAAATTGTTGAAGGAAAACAAACAATGATTCTGGCGAACCAAGGAACTAAAAGTTTGCTATTATGATCGTACTTTAGTTCAGTCAGTCGTGAACAGATCGATCGAAATATGTATATTGTACGAGAACTTCTATAGAAATATTAATAGAAAAGGTTTAGTATCAAGATAGTGGAATGACCTTCCAATAAGTATCAGTGTCGTGTTTGCATACAGTTCTGTTACGATATTTATATCATGTACAGTGTACTTTGTTCACTTAATAGAAAGAAGTAAAGTGCTTAGATATAAAGAAAAACATTGAAAAAGTGATGGTTCTTTAGAAGATATTTTACAATTTCTTAGACAATATTAATTTAATGGAAAAATTGATCAAATGATGAAATATTATCAAAACAAAACAAAACAAAATCAGTGTTTGTTAGCTTTTAGCAATATAATTTATATATATATATATATTTTTTATACGAAAACAAATAAACAAATGCATTTTTTTCCATCACTTAACGTTGAATTCTATTTTCTGCAGCTTTGTCAGTTACAGCACAGAAAGTAAAGTAAAACAAAATAAAAACATCTGATTCAGAACGCCAAACCAAAGTTACAAACTAATCCGGCTTTTAGTCCTGGTTCAAACACATCAACTTTGAAGTTGCTTTTATATTAACACAGAGAAACCTGTTTCATCAATTTTCGTCTACTTATGCTGTCAAATATCCATTTGTAGCTAACTTTATATCATAATTTCGAACGAGTTGCTTAGAACAAGTAGCTCGATACTAAATACCACTCTTCTTTCAACTCTCTCCACAAACTCAAAGTTGATGTGTGTGAACCGAGACTTAGCAATGTATTACATATGTATAAAAACTATAATTATTTAATTCGCGGAATGGCCAGTGGTACGGTGTAGACATCACTAAAAGAGGACATCGCTGACAATTTCCTTGATTGCGTTTGGGAGCCATCAATTATTAAAATAAATGCTTTGACTGCTGCTGCAGAGCTGCCTGCATGATACTTTCAGTTGATGAAACCATTAAGAGTCCCAAGGCTGCAGATGCTCCAATGGCTGGAGCTCCCATGGGCCGCGGCATGGGAAGACCATGTAAATCGACAATTAACAAACCTTCATTTCAGTGTACGCATTTATTTCAAATTATCCCGAAATACTTTTATTCATTACATACTTATAGAATACTACTCTATTCTTTAATTTAAAACATAAAACATATACATACATACATGCACTATAAAGTACTAAAAGAAAATAAAAGCAAACCGAGTTTTTTTTATATTCGCATTAACAATAATAGAAAATAAAATTAAAACTCTTATTAAACCTGAAACTTTGTTCTATCGATTTCAATAACAGACATTTTACTGTCATATTTTTGGGTGCATAAAGTTAAAATTATAAATTACAGTTTATGGGTTGAAAGGATATATGTATGTATAAGAAAATCCACAAAATGTGGTCTGGTCCTGATTAATGTTTTGGTCTTAAATATACTACGCATATTTTTTTTTTTTTAAATTTTACTTTTTAGTTAGTTTAAAGGGTATACACAAAACGTAACAAAACATTGTGTGTTGAAAGTTTAGTGTGCTCCATAAGAGCACTTCGCGCTAACTTTTAACTGGTATGCCTTACTTTACTGCTTAAAAACCTCAATATAAATCAAGCACACTTAACCGTTAGTTATAAGGTGAAAAGAAGGTATTACATTTTAATGAAATGGAAGGAAATAAAAATATCTGTGACCATCGCTTTCAAAATCGGATTTTTCAATTGCACTGCATTGACGCCACTCTATTTATTGGGGTTGATTTATACATTTTATATTGGCATGAGGTTTTTTTTGACAGCCAGGCAACGCTTAAGGCGCCAATTTAGGCATGGATGTTAAGGAGTGGAGGTACATATATGGCGTAAATATGTTTCAAACAAAAATTATTGCGGTCTTACATTTCACTCATCTTAATGTGTTTACGCCAGCCTGTTTTCAGAGCATCACAAAATGAGAGGTTGTCGCATATCGAAATCTTGTTTTTAATTTAACATATTTTAATTAACAATTTTGGCTGCTTTGAAAAGGAACATTAGAAATCATTATTTTGCTGGGAAATGTACATAAATATGCATATATGTATGTATATACTCATACATATACATACATTACATATGTACATGCTTGTTTTACTCCGTGCCTATTGATAAAAATAATTTCTTCTCAAAGCGCATGTGGAAATAGAATGTATGTACATATTAAAACTAGTAATAACTAGATACATAAATATGTATGTATATATGTAAAAGCACATACCAATAAATAACAGTATATGTACATAGATATGATGTAGTATTTAATTATACATTTGTAAAAAACCGGAAAATGCCAGAAAACAAGAGTTTTCAGTCAGAACTTGTTACATACATACATACATACATATGTATGTATGTACATACTAATACTGCATTTATGAACACAGGCAGAAATGTGGGCATATATGCGTATGTGTGTAGTTATTAAAACCATGTCTATGTATGTAGCTTGTTATTGCTAAAGGAAAAATATGTTCGATTTTTCAATTTTTTATAAGTATGTATGTGCATACATACAAATTATGTATCCTTTTTTCTGTATTCAGCCACACCTTGCCTTATCTCTGCTTGGCAGTTTGCATGTTTGTGTGTGAGTTCTTTTTAGTTTTTTTTTAGTTGTTCAGACTTTCCTACATACACATACACTATATATACGTAAGTGCAAATGTACATACATACATGCATATATGTACATATGTATGTATGTAGTAAAATAGATTTAAATTTAAAATTAAGTACAAATGTTTGCTTATATTCAAATTAGTTATTTTGCAGTTAATCCTGCATGTAAATACATACATATGTATTTATTTTGGTTTTAGATTTTGCACATTTGCCTACTATTGGCATTACATACATTCATACTTATGTATGTATCTTTGTACGTACGTGTATGCATTTGAATGAGCTTGAGCAGCTTTTAGCATATCAAGGACACGACCTTGAACAATTTTATAAAATTATTTAAACGCTATAAAAATAAACATTGAATAATAAACACACAGCCATGCATACATATGTATGTACTTGCATATATGTGTGCATAGAAAATGTGTTCATGTAGTTATGTTGTGCATAGTAGTTCTTGTCGTAGTTTCAGTAAATTGGTTTAAAAGAAAAATATTCACGCACTCACATACATATGTATGTATTTATATTGACATATACATATGTACGTTGACAAATAGGTGCTCTGCAATCACATGGTGCGACGACAATTCCAAACAAGTGTCGCAAATCGTGCATGACACAAAATCAGACAATGTCGCTTATCTTGTCGTACATTTAAAGCACGGATTGAAAACCTAATTTTGTTTTCGGGTTTAGAGGACCTTGATAGAAGACATTATCCAGGACAATGTCCATCATAATTTCATTCACGACGATTTCTTCAAAATTGTCTTCAGAAATTTTAATAGACAGAAGGACATTTTGATGCATAAATCGTTGATGCGAGAATACAGAAACGAGATTAATAGCGTGTGCTTAGTACCCATTTGTTTCTTAATAAAAATTAAAAAGTTTATTTACTTCAACAACTTTAACTTTAATAACAGCCAGATCCTCTATTTCGAACATGTTCGATCGTTCATATAAACACATTTTAATGCAAAGGTAAGATTGTGTAATTTGTTTTTTATTAAATGTATTTATGCGAACGATCGAAAAGGATACATACATATATATTTGCAATTTGTTTTGTTTTTTTTTCTCTTTTTTTATTGCACTGAACAATTTCAAAAACAGGGTGAATTTTGATTTCCAGGTATTTCGTTGTATCGAAAATGGAGTAGGTTACCCGCGTATTTGAAAAGCGGTTTGTTTGATAAATAAAATGTAAAAGAGAAAGAGCATGCAAACACCTTGTCATGTCTTATTAGTTGCTATTGGGAAAACTCGTAAGCAAGTAAATGTTGCACAATATTCTTAGTTATAGCAAATATACGAATGCGCCTATGATGATCACTGCATTCCAATTCTAGTCATTTATGATTCTTCCGCTACTCTTCTTGAGGAGTCTTTTATTATCCGCTTTTCTGATCAGTTTTGATTCATTTATGATTCGATTTATCGTTCGTTGTTGTATTTTCAGCGAATTACTTTTTAGACATAAGCAGGAATCGTTTTTTTAAGGGCACAAGTGATTAGTTTTTAATCATTAAAAGCATTCGCGGAAAACTTATTGAGGTGATTTTTGATAAAGAAATCTTTCTAATGCTAGTAGAGTGGGATCTTATTACTCTTCTCTGATACACTTATTTTTTACTCCATGAATTTATTTTTGTGTACCTATGTATATATTAGGCGTTAAAAACGTTAACGCTTCATTGCTAATAAAATTGTTGAAATAAACAAACTCACTCAACTGCCTGTCATTCAAGCAAAACTTTGACAACAGTTTATGAAACTTTATCTCCCGCTGAAGCATCGATCGATAAAAAAAAAGTAACAAAGGGGAAAAATCAAATCCAGTTTTTAAAATGTTTTTTATTTTGGCGTTTATTGAACTCTTTTATTAGTTTTTATTTTTATTGCTTTTATTCATGCACTCGTTTTAACCACCAAATATAATGAAATCCACACAAGTTTTCAGATTTTTTTATTATATATATATATATATATGTACATACATAGTATATTACATACATATATATGTACATACATACATATATCTATGTAGTCTCTCAGAAAATATAAAACAACGTTTTTGCCAACTATATGTTGGTGTATATTAAATCATTTTTCACATCACAAGAACATCCTGTTCAATAATTTCAGCTGGTTGTTGGATATTTTGGCAGCTGCAAACGGCTTTGCTTGAAGCTTTGGGAAAATGTACCTTGGGATGGGCAACTCATCATAATTGTTTTAATTTAAAATTTTGCATATAAGTGTAAAAAACATATACATACATATGATAACTGAACTTATAATTCGTAGAGTAGTGCATGGCCATTTGACTAGATTAGAACTGATCTGGACGAGAAGCGCAAATATTATTTTTGTTTACTGATCGCTCAAACAATCAACTGCTTTAAAACAATCAACTGTAGTAGAAATTTATTTAATTTCGGAATATTTTAGTTGGGAATACTCAGGCATTAAGAAGCAAAGATGAGAGTCGTAGGCGGACATGTATTTGTTTGTAGCTCACATCTAGTGGCATTGTATGATTATTAAGTGATTTTGATAGTAAGGTTAATAAATTTGTAATAAAATTATTATGTTCTCTGGACTATTTATTAAGACAAGAAAAGTAAATTTGGGACTACGATAATTACCAGCTCTCAGTGGCTGAATTGTAACCATTCATTGTTTCTGCAGATGTTTATATTACTTAATCACCTGTCTACGTTTAATTTATTTATTACATAGAAATTAGAGCATAATAAGTATGCAATAAGTTTATGAATAAGGTCGAAATTTGTTATTTTTTATAAGACATTATTTTTGTTATTTTGTAAAACGGAGTTGCATTCACAAGCCTAGTTGTATCGCTGTATTTGGTTAGACAATTTGAAACACAATTTCGCAAATAAATCAACAGTATCTATGCAAATTATTCTTATTTCAGCAACGAGCTTTCTTTTTATTTTGGCTTCTATTCCATAAATTGTGAACAGTCGATTCAATTAGTTCCACTGCAATACACATATTTATGTACATATGGTATGTCCATGCATACATACGGATTTATGTATGTATTTTGGTCTAAGTTTACAAGTGCATACATATGTATGTATTTGAAAAATTTAATTAAGACATGTTTTGTGAAGTTGGTAGCCTAAAATATATCCATATGAAGAGCTCAGAATCTACTGTATGCAGCTAACGAAACACTCTCCACAGTTGCAACAATTATCGAAGCAGCCAATCGGAGAATTACAATTCATGTAACTAGCAGGCTCAGTGTAGAGTTAAGAAACCCAATGTAGTGATTTCATTGCGACGAAAGTTCAACTTATGTAGCCTGTATACATATGTACTTAGGTATTTACGTATGTAGTATATTTGAATGCTCTATTTGTAAAGTAAGTAAAGCTGATTAGATTCATAAATTCTCTTCAATTTTGTAAAACTTTGTCATTGTTTCATTGGGATTGTAAATGTATATAAATTAATGAATTGCAAGCACATACTTACGTACATATAAATTTGTATGTACTTACTACTGGCAATGCAACTGTAACAAATATTTCTGAATACGTATTATTTATGTACATATGAATGAACATGTATGTGCATGCATCAGTCTGTTTGTATGTGAAGAAACAACTGATCAGCGTTGTTGCTGTTAAGCTTAAACAGTCAGAATAGATCAGTTTCTTATCTCAAAATTAAAATGCTCTTATGTACCTTGGTATGTATGTATGTACATATGTATGCATGCTAAATAAAAGTTGAAGACAGTTTTAAAGCGATATATATATGTATGCACTGATTATAGCTGTATAAATATTTATTATTCATTATTTTAAGATTGCAATGAAAGCAATATCATATACTCTTACTATTTCCAGATGAAATTGTACTCACAAAATGTATGTATGCAAATGTGATGTTAATTTTGGCAAAGAACATCAGAATAGAAAAATATATGTAGATTCTCTGTTTTCTAAATTTGAGTAATGTGAGATTGATGCTGAGCACTGCCTTACAACTAGAATTTTATCTTGTAAGCACCCACAATTTATTCCACTAGTGTTGACTTCACTACAGTTATGAGCCATTTGGGGATTTTCACATTTTCGAATCACTTTATATATAAATGTATGTATGTACATATTTCCGTATATAACACACATACACACCATGTTCACAATCTTGTGCAAATGGCTAGGCATTTATTTACTCTACACCAACATAATATGT
>BGZK01004669.1:0-12222 GCA_005406025.1 Eumeta japonica | reverse complement strand
AATTGCATACAAATCATACACTCTATTCACAATCTTGTGCATTTGTGATTGAAAAATTATGCAATTGCAAATATTTTATATATTATTTTAAATTGCTCTACTTGTAGTAGAAGCCATAAATCTCATCATTTATTCATTTTCTCTCTGATTCTCTCTTGTTCTCAGCTGTTGATTTGCACTCAAGTGCTGCATATAAAACTACTAATAAATAAATGCAAAGCCATTTGCAAATGCAATACCATTTGCACAAGATTGTGAATAGGACGATTGTTAAGATTAGGATTCAAACTTTGCCTGAACTCTGCCTGATATATGTTTGCAATAGGGATCTTATAGCATTATTTCGACAACCTCATACCCTGTTTGCCTGAACTCTACCTGTGATATATGTTTGCAATAGGGACTTTATAGCATTATTTCGATAACCTCATATCCTATTTATTCATTTTTTAATCAATGTTGAGTTTATTGCTATGTACATATATAAAATTTATGTATATATATTATATACAAAATGTAGCACTTACTCAGTGATCATTTGACAGCTGAGAGAAAAAAGAAAGAGACACATTGTTTTTTTTATTTTTATTTGTATGCTTGTGGGTTGTTTGGTTGATAGATGGACAAACGAATATTTCCAAATTATCCTTTGTTGCTCATCTCCAACTTTAGCACATATAGCATGATTTTTTGCTATGAGCGTTTAGCAAATTAATTACAACAGCTGATTACAACAGCAAAAGAAGAGACGAAAAATTGTTGATTACAATTAGGAATTTGGCTTAAAATTTTAACAAATTGAGGGTAATTTTCACAACTTTTCAATTGCTAAAGGTAGACTTTTAAAGGTTGCATTTCGAAGCAAGATTCCTTAGTTAGGAATTTTAAATTACATAACTAAAAAGTTTGCTCATTCAAGAACGACATTAAACGTTTTAAAGTTTCTTATAATGATGCTCTACTCCCACCAAATCCGATATATAAAATCCTACATTTAGCTATCAATAAGTTATGAAAACGAATCTAAATGTAATTGCCGGAGCTAACAGAAGAAAACCAATGAGTTCGATTCTTGATTCAAAATTATACTGATAAAAATGAATTTGCTGCGTATCGCTTTCAACTCCCATTAATTATTCATTTAATTGCGGAGTGAAATGAAATAACATTGCCGCTTAAAATAAGACAGTTCAACTTATACCAATTATCGTCATCGTTATCAACATCAAAAATATGCACTTGTTCAATTGTTTCGGCAATAATATAGTGATTTTGAAATTGTTTATTAATTCCTTTGCATGTTAAATATAAAAATATCAGTAACTATTAAATACGCATCAATTTCTCGTGTCGATGATGATAATTGGAATAAGGGGGAGTATTCCAGCGCTTAAATTTTTAGCACCTGCAATTCAATGATAGATTATTATGATAAATAAAACCCACTTCTAATTGAAAAGAAATTTCTAACACAATGGTAATTTTAAGACTATTAGTCTTATTTTGAAATGCCCCAAATTTTTCTAATCCCGTCTTTGCTGATCTTACAAGAAAAATAGTTTAACAAAGTGATTCCCGCATCATCCGAAATGACGATCTGAATGGCTAATTTTGTCTGTTTCTACTCGAACGATCGATTTTTTACATATTTGGGATTGTCTTATTCTCTATCAAATAGAATGTATCGAACTTTCTTATGACGTCATTCGATCGTGCGAGTTTTTACTCGTAACTTGAAAATCACTTGAATTAACACTTTATTGAGAAAAAAAAACACAATGAAAAAGGTATGTAAGTTATAATTTTTAAAGTAAGGAATAAATAATAAATGTATATGTTAATTAATTCAGTTCTAAAGCAAACTATACTCAAAAAGAAATTATTGTCCACTTTATCATGAAGCACACTGATTTGGCAAAAATATTTTGCTCAAAAGCTAACAGATAAGAGTAAAAGAGAAGCAACTTTGGGATTGCTTGGCGAGTAAATCAAATGCTTCTCGTCCACTAATAAAAGTCAGTAAAATCAGATTTTTATAGTTCTTTTTAATATTTGTTCACAAATATTATATTTTGATTATATATTTATTTATAATATGGGCGGGTAACGAAGACCATATGCCCAAGATGATGTTAGCAGAATATTTGGAGATCCCTGTACCTGACCTATGCCTTCTCATAGGAAGTGTCAGCAACATGGCTGGCAGCGAAATTCTTCTAAACAACCGCTAACGGTACTGTTGTTTGAAGCAATTGAAGCAATTCAATCAACCAGTGCGAGTGAGATGCAAAACTCTCGAAGGCCAAACAACAAAAACAAGCCCGATCGCATTTAAGAAATACAGTATTTTTCGGTTAATTGGTTACCACGCTTAATTAAACCGCATGATCGGGTAAAAAGCCATAGCATACGAAAACTAAGTAAAATTTTCTCGGATAATTGAACACGGTTAATTGATTTGCCCTCTTAATTGATTCAAAATTCATGTCATCAAAAATAAATTTCCTCTTACTTTTACCCGGTTAATTGCATTATTATTGAGAAAATTCTGGCATTTTTGCAAATACATACTTGACATCATTTGTGAAAAATACTGGGCGGCATCTCTATTATGTATGTAATAATAAATACCTGCGAATACATATATTATCATATGTGAATTTGAAAAACTTAAAGTAAACATATGGAATTTCTTTTAATTCATTAGTAGTCCCAATTATGCCTGAATTCTGTTATTGAACAAAGTGTTTAATTAAAAGGGATTCTTGTAATTGAACGGATTATTCAATTAAGCGGGTATCGGCTAATTGATTCCCCGGTTAATTGAACAAAAAGTTGTGCAAATTTTGATGTGCAATTAACCGAAAAATACTGTAATTACAATGACACGAAAGCTGTTTTTCAACCCAGAGCTACTTTACAACTGACTGACTGTATTTTGATTGTTTACTTTTCATTCAAATTTATACTTTTGTTTACATGTGGTTCAGTGTTGTACAGTGAATCTTATGTGCTCCTTTGAACACTGAAACAAAAATTCTATTCGTTTCATGTTGAATAACGTCATCAAAAATTACGCACTATCGGAATTAATTTCTATACGAATGAAATTTCGATCACGAATGAGAGAATCAGCTCACTGATCAGAATCAATTTTACCTGATCACTTTTGTTTAGCTACATAGCTGCTTCCAACTTATAATTTTTATATGTTTTGCTAACCGTTAATAACAAAACGATAGGAAACGTTTTTATTGTTGTCTTTATATGCCTACTCTGTTTAATCGATAATCGCTGTCTTGAATTTTGAATAGAATTATAAGTACCAGTGGTTAGTGCAAATTTAAATTGTTGTAAATATTATCTTTCACTTTGTTGACAAAAACGTCCATCTGGTACACAATGTCCGGAGACATCCATCTTTTCAATTCATAGAAACGTACAAATGTTAAAGCGTTAACTTAATAAATGTATGTACAAGTACATACGACAATTTTGTTTGCAGCGGCGTGCCCGCAAATATGCTCTTATAGATGTACTCGTATGCACATTAATGCTCGTATGTAGATTTTAATGTCTCTACTATAATGTATGTAGGTATGTAAGTATGGTTAGGTAAAAGCATTAATATTAAAACATACAGACACGACTACATTCGTGTTTAATTTAACTTTCAATATTGTAAGTGATGTTAACGATTTATTTTTTATAAAAGGGTTGCGCTTGATTTAAATTTGAAAGATGATTTTGACAATCAAATTTATCACTACACTTTTAAAAACATACCAGCTGGCATTTTGCTCTTTTTGTCTAAAATTTTATTTTTATTAAGCTAATGTTAAAGTCTTTATAACTTTAACTATCATGTTAATTAAGAAATTTTAATAAGTTAAATGGTAAATGGAAAAATCGTCATGTTACACATGTCTGGATTAAATATTGTTTTGGGTATTGAGTTTGCCAACGAACAAATAATACAATTTCTGCATTTGGTTTTTGCTTTTTTCATTCGAGATGTTATATATTTTTTATAGGATATTCGTTTGTTGTTTTAATTTGATGGTCGAAAAAAATTATTTAAAGCTTTTATTTCTTTGTTGTTGTTAATTTACACTTGTACATTTATGAATTTTTGTTTATTTGTTTGGTTTAGCTAAATTGTTTGCCAAAACTTTCACTTTTATACTATTTTTCTAAGAAACTTAAAATCCTTTAACATTTTTCCCCCCGATGCACACAATTTAACACTTTCCATCTGGAGAAGATGAAGAAATAAATAATATGCGAACAAAACTGAAATTATTACACAAACTTTACTTTCATGTGATGTTAAGTTTTGTATTTATGTTGTTGTGAGTGTGTAATTTTTTTTATTGTGTCTTTAACTATCCTTTAGTTTGATCTTGTTTAGCGATTTGTTTCTTATTATCACCAAATTAAATGATTATGATCTTAACTTGACAAATGAGGATTAGTTCACTTTTTCTCACTTCAGTGTGTGATAAAAGTTTTGAAGTTTTATTGTATCTCCAATCTACCAAATTCAGATCGAATTGCAACATTCGTGTGACGTATAAGGAACTACAGAGTAAGACTACATTAAAAACATAGGGCGGATGCGTTATGTAATTCCATAGAATTAATATGAAACTTAATATGAGTTATAACACGACTTTTTCAATTTGTTATTTTAAGAAATTTTATTTGCTCTTACCTACGGTTGCATCAACGTCATATGCGTTGTGTTTTCCTGTGAATTTAAAGTATAAGACTATTTGTTTTGATAATTTGTACATAATAGTGTTGTGGGAACTTCATATTACTAACAAAGCCCTTAATGTAATAATTAATATAATAATATTAATATATTGGGATCGTATTTGTGAGCAGGCGGCACAAAATGGTGTTCCAATATCTTCCTCTCCTCCCCACATGCTCCACGTTTAAGATGTATCAGTAACTAAGTTGGACATCTCCAATTATTCTACTTAATTTGGGATTGGTAAATCTTAACAGTTCCCTCGTTGTTTACTCTTCTGGTTACCCGCATAAAACCCCTGCTCTTATTATCACGGTTCCATTATTCCAGCTAGTTGAATCGGCTCAGATTTTACTGCATCGAAATGTCTAGCGCCTACCAAGCTTGTATCACATTACATTGAACACTGTTGTTGCTTGAACAATAGTTCCGTGGCGTTTTCCATACAAACACCAAGTCCGGCTTTCCATTGATGCATCCGTGTTAAAATTAATATGAAAAAATGTTGATCAAAATCATGTTAGCTTTCTACAAAAACGGTCATGCAATTCAAGATTGATATCAGTTCTACTTGTTGGATGCATAAAAGCATGTATTATATTAAATAAAAGATCGATATCATTAAAAGAAATTAAAATTGTTTTAAAAGTGAGAAATTTATTTAAGATTAAGAATAAATCAGGTTGAATTAACTTGAAAAGTGTATGGATCAAAATCACCACCAAAACACAAGAAATCAACCTTGTTTTATACGTTTTAACTTGATTTTTTTCTGTGTGCATGGGGGTCTGATTGTAAGGGTCTATTAATCAGGACTGTATATCGGGAAGCAATGTTTCATTTTGATTTTCCGGTGTGGACCCGTCTATTACCCTGTTCTGTTGACGATGTGTATCTCCAATCCATCCACACTCGGCCATCAACTTTCCATGGCAAAGTTTATTGGTTGAGATGCTTGGGAATCAAATAAACTCCGTCTCATTACCCTGCCTACCAAGAGAACAGATAGGCACGGAATGCAGCAACTCTGCTTAGAGGTGAATAGATTTTAGTATACAGACTTGTACACCCTACATGTTTATTAGTTACTATAGGTCCTGTACGCAGGGACCCTCGTACGCCTTCAGAAGAGGTGTGCATTTCAGCTCACTTAAGCCCCTCTCACCACAACAAGGTGTTATTCCAGCAGGCTTGACTTTTTTGGTCTCTGTATGTATATATTTATCCTTGGCGCCTTTTCGATCATTTGTTTTAAATAAAATTTCATATAAAAATGTATTTGTGTTGTATACAAATTACATGAGTTGAGTTTTAATATGAAGCTTTTAGGTCAGTTTACATAAATTATATAAAATATATAATATTGCTCTCCCTGGATAGTTTCTTGGGGCAGAAAATAATGTTTTATGGTATACAAATTACCATACCTGGTTGAATTGAGATTATACACATTTGCCATCCTTAACGTACGGCCCAGCTTAACTGCTCAACATGGTGTGCCTACCAAGGCATCCATAAACCGCAGGCTTTCAAACATAAAATGGTTCGCAGACCGCAGTACACGAATTTGATCGCACATGGTTTAGTTTGCCATAGAGAAGTATAAGGCATGATTTAATTGTGTCGGTTAGAAATTAAAGAGAGGTAACGTAAGAAGCATTGAGTAGATATTGAGTTTTTTTTTAGAAATTGATTATATAGAGAATAATTACTACATAAGTTGAAACAAAACATATAGTCCTCAAAATACATGGAAAGCGATGAATGGCAAAACCAAATTTCTTGATAAATAGTTTTCATGTGTTAAGACAAGTTGTTTTGCATTATGAAGACCTTATTTAATTTTTATTTTTTAATTATTATAATCAAATTTGCAGATGGAAAATGAGACAAGAATCCGCATTTGGGTAAGACCACATCTGTGTTCTATAACTCACAAGAAGCGTTGGCAATTTTACCCTCTTTCAAATGTCTTCCTCTAAATTTTATGAATTCTACTGAAATAATATTATGAACTGTTTTGACCATCACTGTGTGTGTATATCCTTCCTCTTTATTTGTAAACACCTTTTTGTTATTAACTTAAAATACGATTAATACATTCAGTTTTTTTCTTTTGACATAATATTCGCATTTACTTTTATTTTAATTTGATAAATGCTGTTAATATTTTAATACTATTGTTGTCACCGTCATGTTTGACTTTTTTAATTTTTTTAACTGGTATTTGCTTCTCCTTTGTATGATTTTTAATCGATTGTGACTGTGTAAATGAATGCAAATGATCGGCAAAACGTAAAAAGAAAATCAAATTGAAAATAAATACAATTTTATGATCAGACATTTGATTGAAATGCCATTTCGCTTTCAAATGCTGTATTTTACTAATGGGGTGGTACCAGTAAACAATTGTTGTTTGCAAACACGCTGCACTGTGGGACCGATTAAGAAGAAAATTGCTAAAAGAATCTGTATCTTTGAAAATAGTAATTCGATTGTTAAAGTCATATAAGAGCATTTAAGCTTTATGTTTCACTCTCCTAAAACACAGTGTAAATCACGGATATATCGGATATGAAAAACCTTTTTGTCTTCCATTTCTTTATCATTTAGCGGAAGTGTTATAAAATTAATTAATGTAACATATGTTTAAAAATAGCTCTACTCCATGTTGGGCAGCAGACTCACGGGAAGGATATGATTCTAAAATCTACTAACGGTATAGTGGACTCTGTCTTAGATTGAGAAATCGCCCGCACAGTAGCACAACTGATGTAATTTGCTATGAGTAAAACGTCAACTTACGCACGGTTTGTCTTCCAATGCTGGCTGTCAGTAGACCTTAAAGCGAAGCAACTGGGAGTAAGAGCACCTCTAAGAATACGAGAACCATGTGGATCTAAAGTCCATTGAACCACATGAATATTCTCTGAATCCAAGTGTTCTGATTGATTACTCTAACCCAAAACTCTCTCTGTCTCTCACTACGAGATTCTATTCCCAGATTGAGGCAAAACTTGACACGAAATCCTTACGTATATCTGAGTGACGGGTCCAGCATTGAAGAGAGGGTTATTATATATATTCTTCAACTTCAATGTTAAAATATTCTTTGGATTATCGTTTGTAGCATCTTGCAGAGTATTAGTGGTAAGGTGGCTGAGCATTGTAGGATATTTGAATACGATATCTGTATTACAATAGATGTTAAGCTGCTAACATTTAGTCTTGCTGAAGAATGTCGATCATTTTAAATGAGATGGTGAGACACGCAAAGGTGGCTCTTAAAGGGTATGTAATGTGGCAGCAGCATCCCTGATCAGCTGGTTAAAGAAAAATTCCTTTCAGGATGAGGCATCAAATCGTTCTGTTTATACCTTTAAACGTAGTCAGATCGTGTAGGAATTTCCGGTACCGGCATAGAAAAGATGACTTTTATTTCTGGAAATCATCAGTGCGCTCTGTATCTTTGGAAACCGTACAAGATGTTTGGTTGAGGATACCTTACAACGATATCTGAAGAAATTGTTAGGATGAGAAGAGGAGAAAGCTTTTCAGTACCTCAATTTTCCTGCATAAAAAGACAGTGATTTCTAGGAGATAGCAGCAATGTATTTTTGTACCATTGTTGCTCACGTTCGTCATTTATTTATGAAAAATTTTCCAGATTACACAAGAAAATAATCGCACGGGTCAATACTACGCCTGTGTCTTTGAAAACCATTACCAAGTGTTTGATTGGGATTACCTTTCAACGACGTCTAAAGAAGTTGTCATAATGAGAAAGAGGAGATTTTAATAACTCATACTGTTGCTGCATGAAAAGTGTTCTATTAGAAGATATCACGATGTATTTTGGTGCTTATACATTTATTGAACTACAAATTTTTTCATATATTTTTATTAATTTATTAGTGGCGTTCAAGTTTATTTCTAAATTATTGCTTTGTGATTAATACCTGTTAAAGAGACAGAAAGTAAAGCCAAGACCAAGGGTGCTGATGATGATTATTGGCGAATGAAACGGCTGAAACTTGTCCCCAGCTTTACTTTTTGTTTACTACTTTAATAGGTATTGTCACAATCAGAAATAAACGAACAAACAACAAAATTAATAAAAACTATTATGATATACATGAAAGTTCGTATTATAATTGAAAACTTTTAATATTACAAATGTTTTTTTTTTTTATAAATTTTCAAATTCAAAAGAATTTTTAGTTTCAAAATGGTGTCAAAAATATTGAAATAGCAAAGTTTTGAGGGCTTTAAGTTTTACATACTTATTTCTTCTTAAACATGATGAGAATTCATACAAAATATTTATATAAATTCACTTAATTACCTGTCTCCTTGTATCACTAGTTTATATCATTAATTTGAAATACTAAATCAAATGGATACAAAAGAGGCATCTCGTGTGAAAGTGTACTAAGTATTTTCATGACTACTAACTAGACATGGTGGCGCTCAAAGCATTTCCATTCCCTTCAAACTCTTAATATTAAATTGCATCTTGTAAATTCATCGTTGAATGTCTTCTAAATACAATAATGCGTTCGTTCCTTAATGAAACCATCTCTCTTAATTAAATTAAATTTATATTAATTAAGATCAGTGCGTTCATTCGTTTTACTAGCAGACATCTTAATTGTCTGATGGGCAATAGAATGAGTATTTAAAATGCATACCCAAACGATTTCAGTAATTATAGTAATAGCTAAGAACAAAAAAAACATTAATTTAGTGTATTAAATCTATATATATTATTGAATGTGTGTTTGTTTATTTGTTTGTTCCTTATAGGAGACCAATCATCTAAGGTGATCTTCCTGAAATTTTTACACCAATTAGAATTAGCTGAACTCTGAGATAAACTATAGGCTACTTTGTTTTTCAGCCACGCCCATTTTAACGCCCCAATTTTGAAATTTTTTTTGTGCCCCAAGTAGTTGTTAAGAGAATTTAAAACAAAAATCGCATAAATTTTTAAGTAAGTTGTTTTATTGTCCAAAGCGGGCTGGTTACTCTATTATGAAATAAATATAATGGAAAAGTAGACTACGAACACATCCATCTTTAAGAAAGTTGGGAAAATTTAAGAATGTGAGTACCTCATCTAACATTTATTTTAACACAATCCATAAATAAGACTGGTTCTTCAATTCAATTAAGACAGTCATTAAACTGAACTCTAAATCGAGAAGAATGATTTCTAAAATACACAGAAAAATGTTAATTAAACTCAAAATCAAGATTAAAGATCACAAATAATCATAATAAATAAATTAATTTTATCATTAATTAATTTAATTCTTCAACTCTATTTTAGTTTTAAATATTATAAATATAAATCGACCTTTGAGTTCAGAGCTTTTTCCGTCAATTAAGAAGGATTTTTGTCATAAATTAAAGCGACTAATACTATCTTAAAGAACACAAAAAGTAAATTTAAAATTATTAGTTGAGGTACAACCTGGCTTTTCACACCTGCTATGATACTAATCAGCTCCCTTCGTTTCATCTAAACATGCACTGTTTTGCATTGATGCTTAAAGCGACAATTTCAACTGTTTTTAATTTCTGTGTGCTTGTTGTTATTTGCATCGTTTACATGAAGTGTTAACTAGCTACAATTTTTCTGTCAGGCCCAGCTTGTTGTATACATAAAATAATTCTTATATTCCATGAAATCTTTATATTTTAAGATCTTTATTTGTTTAAGATCATGAAGCTGAAAGCGTATAGAGCAAAAACATTTTCGAAAAACATAGAATCAAACTAGCAGCTGCTTGATGTTTTTAACTAGTTTTTTTTCTGTGTGTAGGCTGTCTAATATAGGCTTTGCCAATATCTAATACCCTGTTCACACATACAACTTTATTGAGATTGGCGCGATAAAGGCCATTATTGAGCTAAATTTTTTATTTAATATGCTTCTTTTAATAAATAAATCTCTTTGCTGTGAAACCTTTTCGTTGACAATCTTTACATTAAAAACTCTTAAAACAATTTTTTTAAGGGCAACCTACAAAAGCAAATAAATGATTTGAACGTACATAATTAATAATTATAACTATTATAAATTTCAAGAGTTAGCATGAAATTAATATCAATTAACAAACTTCTAATACATATACAGAAAACAGATTCACTAAGGCAACTGAATTTATTACTCCTTATTCAAATTGTTGTCATCGACATCAAAAATATGCATTTATTTAACTCCGTCGGCAATAATTAAGTGATTTTGAAAGGGTTTATTAATTTCTTTAGGCGTTAAATATAACAAATATTTATAAAGGATAATTAAATAGCAGTAAATATGCATTAGTTTCTGATGTCGATGACGACAATTGAAATAAGAGTGATTGTTTTGACAGTTTGCACCAATACTTAAATATTATTTGCTGCTATAAAATATAATAGAGTAAAACCAAACACTGGTTAGTTGCAATAATCGATAGAAAATCTTTTATTTTAAACTAAATTAAACTAAATTTATTTAGAGCCATTAGCACAAATTACTGATAACTAACAGTAGGATTTTTCAATGATAATGAATGATTTGAAGACTTAAATTCGTTTGAACTGTAAATCTTTGTTTACTTGAGAATCACAGTCATGTTTTAGGTGTCAAATTGTGAAATCTCGTTGAATTATGCGGACTAAATAATCCTACTGATAGTTAGTAGTAAGTTGTGACTACAAAATCCTACTGATAGTTAGTAGTAAATTGTAATAATGGCCCCTAGTATTATTTTAACTCTATTCATAAAAATTATTTTATGTTTATTAAACGCTTTTACGGCCTGGATTCTATAGAAATTTTCTGAATAGGAGCTTAATATATGCAATGAGTTTTATGAATAAAGTCTTTAGTGGCTAACACCGATAATGATTTTATTATGGCAAAAGTATGAAATCGTTTGGTCTAATCAATGCGAAAATTAACAAAGTCATATTTCTATTATAACGATGCTATTATTACAACGAAGATGGAAAAATGAAAAGCTGGCTGTGTGAGTTGAGATATAATCTATACAACTAATAATTCATTAAATCAGGTTAGGTTAACCCGTCTAGACTAGTTACGTGCTTCTATAACCCTATTCAGGCTTATAGTTAGCAAACCGTTCAAAATTTAAAAAAAAATAATCAACCTCAAAAATGTACGTAAGATCTCAATAAACAACTTTTTAGAACATATGAACGAAGTTTCAAATCACGATGGCACAAATTTTTAATGTACGGCTATTTTAAGAATTTAATAAGAAAATAAGTAGATTTAAAATAGGATTTTTAAATATTTAGATTGTTTGATCACATAGAAAAAAAAAAGTTTCGAAAATGATTTTTTGCTTCACGCTTTTCCATAATTCAATCTAATAATTTTTTTTAATGATATAAAAATATTTTATTATTAAAACAATTTAAAGTTCCTTTGATGATGTAAAGATTTA
>BGZK01004668.1:0-12224 GCA_005406025.1 Eumeta japonica | reverse complement strand
CCTGGTGCAGAACACTGGTGCCCGCCACATCGCGATTGCGTCGTTTACCCCAGCCAATTACTGTGCAATCCATGTTTTTGGGCAGCGGCTGATAAGGCCTTGGCAGGCAAGAAAACCCTATCCATGTAGTACCATTGATGGGCATGGGAAGTCTGCAACAATTTTATGAAAACAAGAATTTATGTTTAGTTGCCAGTTTCTCTATTTTGAGCCTTAATTAATACAATTAATACAAAAACCAAATTTGCGAACGATCGAACATGTTCGAAATGGACAAATTGTCAGTTATTCTAGTTTTTCTCTTCAATATTTTCACTTACTTTAAAAGAGCCACATCACTATCGACCGTTTTCTTATCAAAGTTGGGATGCTTAAAGCTTTTAAGCACTAACTTGCAACTCGGTGCCATCTTCATAGTCAAGATTGTGTTCTCCAACGCGCACATATAATACTTTCCGCACACAATGGGCTGCCGTCAACACCCATTGTTGTAGCAATTAAAGTGCCACCGCAAAAGGCTTCCTGAAATAAATATAAAGTTTTTAGTTAAATTTTCTCAAAATAAAGATTGTAGATCAAACAAAATTACATATTGTTAGGAATTTTTGTAATAAATAGGCCCACAGTATATTTTGCAGTGTCCTAGCCCACTGTTATATGCAAATTGCTCTTTTATTTATTTTTATTTGTTACTTTTAAGGAGATCAATATATAATCATCTAGCTTCTTGAAACACAATTAGAGTCTAAAAGAATAGCAGGAGTACTTTTGCGATTTCATGGAAACGTACATATATATTGCGTAAAAGATATTTAACCGTATCTACAGACAGAATAGCTACATATATTTGGGGAAATGTGTTCTTTTTGTAGTTTTCGTCTAGCTTTTTGATTTAAAAAAATAAATGCTTTGCAATCTTACTTATATCGATTAAATATCGCCACCTGCCAGGGCCATTCGCCTTTACGAGCCGCCTTGCCACCTATAATTTTCAACATATTGTACATGTTGCGTTTGTTGCTGCGTATCGGTGCAATGCCATTTTAATTTCATTGGTGCATATTCGGGACCACGATAGCCCTTGCCATTCATTATATAATCACTTAGAGTGCCACCTATGGAATTTGAGAGAGTACCGCCATCATCATCGCTTATGTCACGGCGTCGTGTTGCCACCGGTCTTAAATCGTAAGAAGGGGACTTTGTACTTGCGCCGTAGCCATTGTTGGCAAAAGCTTCCCTCTGTATAGCAATAGGCAATTTCACGCAGAACTTCACGGCCACATTGCTCACGTACGCGACATTTTCTATGTTAATAAAATTAAATAGAAAGAAATGTAGTTAATTATTAATAATTTTTTTTAATGCTTACATTAAGATATTTTTAAGGAAATGTCAACCATTGCTGGAAAAATAATTCCCCGTATTCATAATAGCCAACATCGTAGTGACATTAATTCGACGCGAAAATGATGCCACTTATTAAACACTCCTGCTGCCGTGAACGTATTCACATACTTTGTTTATTGCCTTTTCAGCGGAGTCAACTGTCTATTAAGATAAGATGACTTTGATCGACAATAAGTTTTAAAACAATCGGGTTTTCAATGTCGGCTTGACGCCTCGATGGCTGTATATACCGAATAGTCACAAAGGTTGCAGATTCGATTCCCGCCTACCGAAGGCTCTGACTGTTTCTGCAGGCAAGCCAAAAGCCAACCTTTTGTGTTTGTTATAAAAGAAATATACGATGTTGAAAATGGGAATACGGGGAATATACTTTATGTTGTCTTAAAATGGATTTCATAAGAAAACAAAAATCCATTAAATTATATGACGTCTTAAATCGATATAGGAACAGGAGATAACAAATGATCAGCGATGGTCGCAGTGTCAAAGGTCATCATGGGTCGAACCTTTACCTCATAATAAACAATAACATGGAATTACGCATCTGCCTATTGCTAAAATACAGGGCGAGGAGATATTACTAATTAGATGCATTTTAATTTATACACAAAAACATATTTAAGAAAATGGCCACATCCCAATTGCCTACAAAAAATATTAATTGATTACAAAAAACATACTCACTTATATCTCCTTGTGGTACATTTTGGCGTACACTTTGTCCATCTGCTCCATTTGGAATAAATACGTCGATGCTTGGGTATTAAATGTTCTGGTGTGGCCTTCTCCTTTGACGGTGACATATACGAAAAGTTTCCATTCTCATCGTCCACTTGATCTTCATACGAAACATCTCCACCATATTGATTTTCACCACGTCCAAAATCATTATCAAAATCCTCATATTGAAATACATCACCTTCTATGGCACCATCATCATAGACACCCACTCCACCCTTAAGATTGTGTCTGGAGTTATGCCTCTCATAACGATGATGTCTAGATCTTCCGCGTTGCTGCTGCTGCTTTATCAAGCGTACTTTAGTTACTGAGAATGGATGGAGTTTTTTAGCACTAATTTCTTTTAATTCAGCACTAGAGGATTCCTTCAACTCTGTAGACGTTGTAGACGCTGTTAAGCCCGTATTTCTGAAATTATCCGGATGTTGATATTTTGTATTAAAGTCAGCATCATCTTCATTGTAGTCTTCTTCAAAATAATCTTCAAAATCATTCAATTTGGGCTTCCGTTTATGTGGACGTTTTCTGTTTCTTTTAGTTTTTATGATGAAGAAGTCTGTCTCGCCATTCTGCTCATCATCGTTGTCATAATCGCTGTTGTCATCTTGGATATGTGATGTTGCAGAACGATGATCATTTTTTTCTTCGTCGTCTGCATCATGTGGATGAATTGTTACAGGATGATGTTTGCTGTTCAACTCTGTGGGAAGTCGAATTTTTGGTGTGGGCGGGAGTGTTGCATGTAGTTGAAGTTGATGTTGAGATTCTGGATGGGTGATTACACTTGTTGTTGAAACTGGTGCAGTGGCTGCAGCTGCCGCTGCATTGATTACAATAGTTGGAGGGGCACTATTTACCTGTTGTTGTTGGTTGTACTGCTGCTGTTGCACTGCATGTGGCTGTAGTAGACTGTTTGACTTTTCTGGCCAAGCGGGATGACATCTACAAATATAAACGGATTAAAATATTGTGACAAATTTAGTTTTAGAGATTTGTAAACTTTACAAACATAATTATAGTCTTCAAAACTACAAAAATTGTGGGTGTCAAGCAATGCTCTCCTGTTACTTTAATTTGGGTCACATTACTTAAAATGTGATTTTTATTTATTATTCCAACATGTTGCACATTCCATGACATTTTAATAAATAATAAAAACATTGACATTTTAGATTAATTAGCTGAAAAACTATTTATATGACCACCAGTAAATTTCTCCAGCCATAAGGTCTGTAAAATGTGCTGTATTCTGCAGGATTAGGTTGACTGCTACAACCGGGCCTTAATTAAGAAAGTAACATTTGTTTGATAGAAAGATTTATTTGTTTAAGAAATTAATAATCAAAACAAAATGACCGACGTTTCTGAACTCGAAAATGATCTGGCATCAGCAGTTGATATGGAATGTTATTCAGTGCAGGCTCCACTTCGAATCAAGATGTTAGATACTTATATTATTTTATTACATACTATATATTTTATATATGTATATAGTTGATGAAAAAGTATTAATCTTTACATATTTGAGAAAACAATGTCCTCCCATCTACGTTAGAGAAATGAAAAACAGCTGATGAGATGGAACGAATCGCGGAAGATAGATTTTTAGGCCGTTGGCAAACACCGGCAGCTGTATGGTTTAAGAAGACTGGTCTTTCGCCATGATACTTGGCCGGATGGGAAAGTTAACATCGTACTGTTAATATGATGAGAAAGATGTTTGGAATGGTGCCGAATACACTTTATTTTCCATGGCGGATAGCATTGTGGAGAAGATGCTTGTAAACGAGTGTATAATTAGGGATGAGCCGAATTGGGACATAGTCAGATAACGTGCACGCTAATGGACACCGGGTAACATCGCGCAGCTATGTATGCCAGCTCCGCGGTGGATATTTTTCGCAAAACAGGCAAGAGCGTTTTTCAGTTGGTATACGACCTCTGTAAAAGCATAATGCTTTTAATAACCTATACAAATTTTTTGTTTGAATGATACGTTTTAAGAGAATATTTTTTCAAAAAGGAAATTTTGTAAAAGATATATTTTAAAACATATAGGCTAGGGTAGGTCGATTGGAGGGTATGATAGCCCACGCCATATGACATACATCTAAAACAGTATAGGTTTGTTATGCGCTTCACTTGGCCTTAAGTATAGGCTTAACGCAAAGGTCTACAGGAACTCGTACCACTCTAAAACTTTTTACAGTATATGCCACGTAATTGGTTTATATCCGAGGATATCGGATATGAATAAATAATCAAAACTTTCCTTCCTCATATTAAAATGAGCGTTGTGAAGATGATAAAGGCTCGTCTTTTAAAACATCCATTTTAAGAAATAGTACCTTGCTTCAAAAAGGTACTTTTTTCAAAAAAGGTAAATAAATACTAAAGGTACTTGTTTTAATATGGTACTATTTGTAAGATAGTACTACGTTATAAAATGTACTTTCTCAGATACCTTTTAATAAACGGCACTTGTTGAAGAACGTTCTATATAAAAATAATACTATAGTAAATTAATAAAAAAATGTATGATAAAAAATAGTACATTTTTAAAACTCTGTACTTTTTTAGAAAATACACTTCTCTACTTCAATACGAATTAAGTTCGGATACACTTAGTTTTCACAACTTGCCAACAATAGAATATCATAATTAGAATCTTTAAGTGGGTATTAAATGAACAAAAATATCATAATTTTCTTTTAGTCGATTTGATAAATTAAAATATGCAAAACTTTGATTTTGAAAAAAAATTGAGTTAATCATCATTGTAAAGAATTCCTTTTATTAATTAAGGTGATTAGGTGATTAAACAAATTGTTCCAATTCAGTAATTTTAGTTAACTTACTTTTGTGCAAATTCTATTGAAAATTTTACACTTCACTGGTATGTGACACAAGTTTTCAACAAAAAGCGATACATTTAATTAACGCAGCGTCACTGTTTGCCCTACTTTACACTATTGCTTTACAACAATATGCTTGCAAATATCTTAAGTTCGAACAAAATTTGAATTATGTGTTTTTAATAATTTGTACAATACTGGCATGGCAGCAGTTGCAAAATGTTACATAATTTTTCTTAAAGGCCTTGTGCTGAAAATGTCTGTGTAGATTCCTTATTTGATTTGAAGTGGAGTTATAGTGGTTTACAGGCCTTTAGTGTGCAAGATTATGTAAGAAATAGAGGAAACATCGATATTGCTTTTTTTCTTCTTTCGAAGAGTGCACAGACTCATGAGGTTTTATTTTCGGATTGTTGTATTTTAAACATTGTTGCATTTTTACAAAGTTTATTTGGCAAAGTCTTGCTAAATAATCTGTTGTATTTTCTTTACAACCCGCGCTCATATAATGAAATAAAAAATTTCAAAACTAAATATAAATCTGCTAGAAAGCTTTTTAATTATAGCAGACCATTTCTCTTCGTTTGTTTCCTATAAACCCAAGATTTTGTGGGCTAAACTATTCGTATCTAAAAGCGGTGATAGTAATCTTTTACATTACATATCCTGCAAGTGCATCTCTGTAGTTATCGACTACAAAATACGAGTACTCAGTACTCGGTAACAAATAATTCAGTATTTTATCGGAACTGACAGAATAGAGATTCTGATGCGCATCATTTGTATCTATAATATCCGACCGATCCGGCAACCACTAACAACTAAAATGACCCTAAAGAGACACACTAGGGCAGCTGATTCCTGTGGTGCCGATTAACTTTCCGGAACGATTTCCCCTAAGGATTTGACTAAGAACCACCTCAGGCTGATTTTACCTTGGCAGCAGAAAGCTAAATGATTAAGCAGCTCAAAGTACTGACACACTTCCATAGTGAAAAGTAACCAAACAATTTTTATACAAAAAGCTTTGATATCACCATGTTTGGCGAGAAACTTTGCATGTGACAACTCTGTCGATAGCAAATAATTATCAGCCAATTGAAAAAGTTTTACTTACCGCAAACATTTACGCTCTTCAATGTGCTTAATAACCGCATTTCCGCTTCGTTTTACAATAACGTTCTCTGCGTTGAACGCACTCCCGTGAACAGGGTGACCAGGCTGTCCAAAGTGTATACTGCGGAGTGCCATCGATGGCGATGATGATACTGACGACGCGATACCCATCTATTTTTATGATGCACATGATATTGACGGCGTTTTCTTGGGCCACCTGTGTGACGCCGTTGCGTTGCAAAAGATGGCGTCCTTTGATGTTGTTGTGGCCTTTTATAACTATGATGGGGATGTTGATTAAATGGTGTGTACTTGAAGAGGTTACTTCAGCTAGTGCTGTTGATGGTGACAATAAATGATCTACTGGAGCATTAACTTCCGTTTTAAAGCGCTCTTTAGCCAAGTTTTCATGTCTGCTCTGTAAAAGCACAAAACAAATGAATAGACATTCTTTAAAATTATACTTATTGTTCATTTAATTTTGTTACATGATTTATGAATCACGTTTCTGTAAGTTTTCTTTTCTTCTTCTAAAATAAATTTGTTTATTATGATACAAGTACGAATAAGTTACAAATATGTAAGTATGTTTCCTTAAAGTGGTTTTATTGTAAACTTCAGATGTTTATTTGTTTCACCATCCCATTTCTATCTTGAGTGTTGGCTCGTTTGACTGTTGGTTGGTTGGTTGAGTAGTGTTTCTTTCTCTCTTGCAATTTCATTGTCTTGTGGCTTTTTTTTAGCGGTGTCGTAAAGATGTCAATGTTATTTTTAACATGTTAAATGCATTTTTATTTCTTATTTTATTTCTCATGTGATTTGTTTATATCAATACTTTGGGTACTCGAGTGATATGATACCTTTAGCCTATGAAATTAATGGATAAATTCCCAGTTATACAACA
Source organism: Eumeta japonica (assembly GCA_005406025.1). Lineage (NCBI taxonomy): Eukaryota > Metazoa > Arthropoda > Insecta > Lepidoptera > Psychidae > Eumeta > Eumeta japonica. The sequence goes on along the minus strand of BGZK01004668.1, from coordinate 5,198 downwards.
CAGTGGTGTGATGAATCGCTTTCTTCAGAAGTCTGTCAATAATATATGTACTACACAAAGTCCTAATTTTGAATTTGAGTGGGAAAATTTACCATTAAAAGGTGTCACTGAAGTAGGCCATTTAGAATCTATAATCATATAAATGACATAAAAATTGAATCTGTACCGTCTCCAGCTTTAATTTTTTTCAAAAATTGTTGCTTTTTAAATACGTTGATTTTTCCAAATAGTAAGTGATATGTTTACCAAACTGACAAAATTGAAGACACCAAAATTTGCCTTACAGATTAACATACCAAAAGATGGGGTTCCCATTGGACATTGTATTTAAATTTAAGAAATCAAATAAAAGTCACTATAACAGTGCCTTATTTTATGAAACGGTTGTGATTAAGAAGCCTGCAATTTTAAATTAAGCTGTCGTTGTAACCGTGCCGTAGTGATAGTTGGTAGTCGCGAATACTGAGCTTTCACTGTATTTCCATTTGGTGTAAATCTAATACACATATAAAAGTTAAAGTAAAGTCGAATACAAGATTGAATTTATAAAAATTTGGTTTGCATTTTGTTTTATACTCTTTCATGTTAATTTAACTTGATTTTACAATAGTCTTAAAACAATATTGTTTGTTATTGAAGCGAGAAAATTAAAACTCGTACTTGTTAAAAAGACCCAAGTTTGCATTTAAATATCAATTAGTCATAAAAGAGCTTGAAGAATTAATTCTTTAGCTCTTGTTGGGCTGATGTGCCAGCATAGTTAAATCAATATTGCAAGCTATAATCCTTTCGATGTAAAATATGCCAAACAATTTTCCGATTAAATTTTTAGAGAAGTAGAGGCCTGTATCGATTCAAATTATGGCACAACACAAAAATTCCAATTTCCCACTTAGTTGCTTATGTCGTTGTTTTGATATATTATATAGTGGTATTGCAGGCCACTGCTTCATGCAACCACAATACGCATTATAGCAGGTAGTATGAGTGACCAAATGTTTTCATACAACATAAAATCAATTCGAATATTCTTATTATACTATACATACATATGTATGTATATAAATTCTGTTTCATAAAACTGCTTCATTCCCACTGTGCTTTCTGTGTTATTGCATTGTGTCGTATTGTTATTTTTTTGTTTATCATGGAAAACATAAATCTTTATTTAGATTGTGGTTGTTGTGAATCTGAAAGTGCTAATGAACTTTTACGCTTCAGCGTTGAACTCTTGTCTTTTACCGCTTTCAGTTGTCTCCTGGCTGAACTCTGTCGCTGTCTTTACTCCTCATAGATTCATTACATTTTACGTATGATCATATGTATCTATATTTGTCAAATTTCAGACAATTAAAATAAATGTTTAAACTATTGTACTTTTGGGAAATGTAACAACTTTGTACAAATGCTTGAAAAGCGATTTTTCTAAATCTTTTAACAACAAAATTATGTCTATTATTTCATATAAATTTTTTTTTTTAATTTGTGTTCATGGTTCTCTTTTTATTTGCATAGAGCAGACAGTTTTATTTAGACATTTGGCTTCTTTTAAAACATGTGTTATTTTCATCTTGTATTCTTTTTCTTAACATGAAAAGAGTGTCTTTGAATTTGTAGGTACCTTCGAAAATATGAATTCTACAGGCATCACCCTTGTTTTTTGCCGTGTTTTGATTACTCCTTTGCTATAATTTTGCTCTATTCAATTGTGGCTGAATGCACATAATGTTTATTTCGGTGGATGAGAAATTTAGCCTAAAAACCTCTACTTGAAAACCTGACACACCTGACCTTTCTTTATTAAGATAACGATATGTTTAGTAGCATTCGGTCTTTGAGTCGATAAAAACATGTGTATAACTCAATGTTTAAAGATTAGTTCATGCAAACATTTATACGGCTGCGTCTCATATAATTGATATCTCATGACTAAATTCTTCAATATAGGTCAGTACATGTTTTCAGTGTGCCAATCGTTGCAAGCTTGCCCTTATAGACATAACTGTACAAAAAATAGTTTCAAAAGTCAAATCACACGTTTTAGGTGGCTAATGAGCCGGTCCTAAACGTGAAATAAACTGTTCTCTAAACTCGTCCCTCAGTTGGACAATTGAATCGCGTGCTTTATGGTATATGACTCATTCTTGTTGAAACCACATAACAGCTCAGTCCAAGCCTGCTATTTTGGAGAAGGGTGGGTAATTTATTATCGTAGTACGATATCGGCCATAATTCACAATAACGTTCCCGTCTTCATATCTTAGAAATGAGAATTAGTCATAGACTAGAAAAAGTGTTGTTTTCTACGCTTGAATTTTGATAATAAAATGCTGTAAACTGTGTCAAAACTAGTTTCGTCATAATTGATGTCGCTGATAATGATCTACCCAAGATCAATTCCAGTTGATCATTTTCGTTCAATCTGTAGGTGTTATTTACTTTTAGTTCGATTTTAGATCAAACTAAATATATTTAACATCAACACGTCAGACAAAATCAGCCGAGCTGCCCAAAACAGTGTTGTGAAATATATAAAGTTGCTAAAATATCACCGTTATATGTAAAAATAAATTTAAGGTATTTTGTCTTAATTCTCAACCACTACAAAATGCATCTTTTTGATTTTTCCGTTTAAAATTTCCATCTGTTTATAATTTTAGTTCCAATCATAACAAAACAGTTTATAAAGAAAATCTATTTTTATTATTCATTTGCGAAAACACTCTCCAGTTTTAGATCTGTTTTTCATTTTGGCACTGCATTAAATTTTGTTGTTGTGATGTAATTTAATTTTGTATTTTATGCAGTTGTAAAATGCAAGCACAAGACTTTTTTTTTATTATTTTTTTTTTATTTTCTAATTTGGAGCAGCATTCAGGGGTTGTATTTTAGTTTAATGTGGAAACATTGCACTTTTGATAATAAAACGAGAGAGGATGGAAACATTGTTACACTTTGTTGTAAAAAAACAAACAATTTATAAATTTATAGTAGTCTTCGATAAAAAAAAAGAAAACACAGTCAAGTTTTTTATATATTTATCATCTTCAAAACGGAAAAGCTTTACCAGCAAAATCATTAAAATTTTTGACACATTTCTTTAACTCCAAAATGACAGTTTAAAAGCCAGACACTATCGCCTTGTGTGTAGTTACACACATGCGGAACATCAATTTGTTTAGTGTGCGTTTTGTGTTTTTTTTAACGTAAACTCAATTGTCATTATTAACAGACTTATTCAGTCAAATATTTGTCATTTACAAGAAAATAATTGAAAAAAACTTGTTTCATTTCGACAAATTAAGCGAACAAATTTCTTGTTGTCAAATTTTGTTTTAATTTGTAATTGAACTTGAAATATTTGAAATTCTCATGAAATCATGCGGAAATAATTGCTTTCAATTTGAAGGCTCTTTGTCATAATTTATAACATGATCTCTAATATGTTTGAAGATATGTACATATGTACATAAATACGTATGCATGTATGTACGTATGTATTTATGTACATACATAATTAACTATATAATGCCACGAAATTGAAATCAAATAACTTTTAAATTTGTCAAACAAAGCGAACGATGCATTACGACGTCATTTTGTTGTGCGTATTTTTCTATTTTTAGAATAAATAGCCATCGATTAAGATCATTTTATATATAATTAAAGTTTTAATTAACTAATTTTAAATTGGTGTTAGTCATGGTGAATAAATTGTTTGGGTTTAGCACATTAAAATATAATAATTTGAAAATGTATTTGATTGCGGTGTTTTGCTTGTGGTGGGAATATTTTGTGGACATGTTCGAATGAAATTAAATTTTGCTTATGAAGTTTAAGTGACAACCTAGAATTTTTGGCAGAAATACATTTGTCGGTAGTAGTTTAAATAAATTTGAATCAAATTGCGCTTTCGGCTCAATTTGATTCAAGTTAAAATCATTGAATGAAGTAGATAAGCTACGGTAATAAGAATCCACTGGCCAGAACAAAATTAAGAAGCAAAAACCAAGACAAAACACTAATGACATTTCGAAAAGCAGAATGTTCGCGTCTCGAAAAAACACAGAAAAAAATATGACCATTTTTTTTCTTAACAAATATTTGTTTGTAAGAAATTTTTTGTCTAATTAATAATTCGTTTTGATTTTATTATTTTTCTTGTTTGATTTTTTTTTTCAGTATTTATGCTATATATATATATGTGTGTATGTATATACATATACACGAATCTACATATATACAGACATATTTACGTTATAAGCAAATGTTTTGTAATATTCTATTACTGCCTTTTATAAATGGTATAATAATTTAATAAGAAAAAAACGTTTTTTTAATTACTTTTACAATTGTGGTATTTAAATATGACAATTTTGTGATGGGTCCCAGCGCAATCAAAAAGTAATGGGATTACAATTTAGTAATAGAATACGAATTTATTTTTTGTATGCTTGTTAAATAGGGTTTAAAGTACCAATCTAAACACTTGTCAGCAAGCGGTGAAATGCTTATGCGTAAAGCCGAAAAACTGCATGTACACAGAAAAAATAAAGTTAAAACCGTATAAATCAATGTTGATTTCATGTGTTTCGGTGCTGATTTTGCTTCTTACGCTTTTTAAGTAAATTTAACCTGATTTATTCTTAATCTTTAAAAAATATTTTTCACTATTAACTATTTCACTTTGATTTAATATGATAGATGATTTTGTGTATCAAAGAAGAATTAATGTATATATATTTACGTTTTGCAGAAGGTTAACATGATTTTAGTCAACATTTTTTCATGTTAATTTAGCTTTGGGATTTTTTTCTGTGTGTGTATTTTTGAGCAAGCGGGTGGTTTTAATGGTTTTCTAAACTGTATATAGTGAATTTCTTGGTTCATTATATACCGACTGCACTGTAATTAGAAAACGATCAATTTACGACTTGGCTCATTTACGAAACAAATCTATTCTGTATAAATCCTTTTGAGTTTATGGATTAGAAAGTATTTATTATTATTTTTTCATACATGAAGGTTTGAAACATTCTCTATTTTAAATCTTGTGTGTAAAATCTACTTGTCAAACGGTACCCGTTGCAACGATTTTTCGAAAAGACCTCTTTTGAAAACTAGAATGAATGAAAAGTACTTTCAATATTGGTTTTATTTATGAACGCACATGTATTTATTCAATTTCGCATATTTTT
>BGZK01004667.1:0-12232 GCA_005406025.1 Eumeta japonica | reverse complement strand
CAACTTAAATCTAATTCTAGTTTTTTATGACAACACAAATTATTGATTTTATTTTTAAAAAAAGTGAATAATTGATTGTTTTAAAGAAATATTTTGTATATAAAGTTTACTTGTGAATAGCAAATACGATTTTGTAAAGAAAAAAAAATAGAAAAGGGGTAATTTAAATGTATTTTTGATAATGCAGCTGCTGCTTCCAAAATAATTAAGTAGCTGACTTTACGGCTACAAATGTAGCTGGCTACATTTGTGTTTTGATGTTCGTGTAGTCTGTTGTCTCGAATGTGTTTAATGCTTTAAAGAGCCAAAAGCCTTGTGATCCTTACAGTTTAGGAAAAACTATGTTCAGCAAATTTATGTAAGATGTTATAGGAGAATATATTTTCAAAACATTTTAACCCTCTAGCTCTCGAACGTACGGTATTTTTTGTCCTCTTTAAAAAAAAGAGCAAAATTAATTTTAATATTAAAATTGTACAATTAATCGGTAAACTAAGATTCAAATAAAAAATTTTATTCGGTCTGCGAAGTTATAGAAGAAAATTTTTTAGGGCACCCAAATATAGAGGATTGCAATAGAGGGCTCAAAATTATTGGCAAAAACATGGCAAGCTTTATATTCAAAAGGGGCAAATAATTATATCTGACAAAGGCACGTGCTGCTGAGAATATAAGGTGAGAATTTTTGTGTCGACAGACATGGAGAAATATAAAAAAAATATTGAGCCGAGACCAGGGTGCTGATCATTATCGTGGCAGATATGAAACAGCTGTCTCTACCCAACTAAAGTTAAAACAATTACAAAAAAATACAAAACAAATTAGAAAGCAACTTGAGCCTAGTTGGTCCAGCTGCTTTCACTCACTTATTAAAACCAACAAATTTTAAGAAAGCAACACAAATAATTTGCAAATTATAAATAAAACACAAAATCTTTATATTCAAACAAAAATATTTACATTAAAATGGCGCAAAAACTTTGTAAACAAAGTATGAAATTTTGACAGTCGGAGAGTGAAAGCGTAAGAAGAAGACAGTCATCGGAGCTGTTAAGTTTACATAGTAGTGAATTTGCCTTGAGCGCGACAACAAAATTAAAAGTCATCAAAAATATATTTTTTTGAACCTCCAAAGCTTTAAAAGCAGTGTTGGAATACAAAATATGTAAAAATCAAATAATAGAGCAGTTAATAGCTTTTAATCTTGCTTTTAATATAGGAATTGAAATATATACATAAATGAAAATAAAAGCAAATAAAATTCGTAATGTTTATGTTATGAAGCCTATTCAAAAACTTATTAACGTTTCATAAGCTGTTATTTGACAAAGATTCCATAGAAATTTGTCAAACAAGAGCTTATTACATTGTTTGTATAATTTTTTTTTTTTTTTTTTTAATAAGGCCGTATAAATTTAGGGACTTTAAAGTTCGACATTTTCAGGTTAACGATTGTGAAATTCCGAAATTTAAACATAAAATTAAATGTTTGATATTTAAAATTTTGAAAGATGGTATTTTAATACTACTCTCTCGATGGTTGAGTGGATAGAACACCCACCCAACAATCACGAGGTCGCAGATTTGATTCCTGTCCACGCAGGTTTCCCCAAGCAAAAGGCTTTGCAGTTTAGTGTTTGTTAAAAAATTTATTTTGAATTGTGTAGCTTTAGTGTAAATGAGTGATGCTACTTTACCATTCGTCAAATAGTTATTTCAATTTTAATATTGATTTCCAACAATTCAATAATCGTTTAATAATAATTTTTAAATGGTGATGAAAGCTGTGTACGACTGCATTTAATAATTTCAATTGTTTTCTAATAACCCCCTTATACTTATATAATAAATAAATATTAAGCAATCTTTGACTTACCGTTTTTACTGCAGTCTTATCGTTGTTTCCCAAAATAATGGGACCATTTTTGCGATTAACAGTTTGTGTGTCGTTGACTGATTTTGTAGCATAAGTGCCAAATGTGGTATAATTTATTGTGGGTGTGGCCACATTATCAAAAATAATGGGCGCGGGAACATCCGGTTGTTGTTCTGGGGTGATAAATAAATAATTTCCTGATGTTCATTTAAGAAATACAACGTAGACTGGGCCTGCCAGTCAACATTAATAGACCTTTGTTTAGGATAACGTCAAGGTATCCAAGCTATGCCATGAATTACCGGCAACTGCGTTGATAATGGAAGGTACACGGTTGGAAACAAAATGCACCAAAATTACAAAAAAAGTGTGATGAATTGATAACATTTAAATATTAAAAAAAAAACAGGTGCAATTTACACTTAGCGAATTATTTGTTTACTTGTAATTTCACCTCGATAAATTAATGAATTCCCATACACTAGTACGGAATTCAAAACGGAAATTTTAATGTTTGTTTATAAATACAGGTATGTTATCAATTACAAGTGGAGACTTTTCTACAACTGCTACAAAATCTAATGCTCATAAATTTATTTGGTTACAGAATTTTTGACAGTTGGTTTATTGTTGTTTATTAATTTGAAATGGCTGCTGTTGGCAATTCAATGTTAGAGTAATTTTTTGGTTTCCTAAGAAACTTCTCAACACAAATCTACATAGTAGTTTAACGTGTACAAATAAATATTGTTTTACAAATGAAAATGTTTTTAAAACCTTCTTACACCCTGTCTTGACTAGCAAATTATTTGTTATAACAATTAACAAAACGTCGGCAGAACTGCTGAGAAGAATTTGTTAAATGTCTTTGGTATGGAGAAAACGTGTTGACAATATTGCTTTGAAAAACCATAACATTCCAATTTTGTTTGACGTAACTGAAGTAAAATGACATTTGATGGTAGACATCGTTGCTCAAACAATTGTTTTAACAACAGAGTCATAACAATAACAAAATAGTAACAACTGCAGTCCAGACGTGCCAAATTTCTGTGCTAACTATTATTTGACAAATGTTATAACAAATAATTTGCTAGTCAAGACAGGACATTAGCGGCCTATAAACAAAGCTTTGACCAAGACGAATCCGTTATAAGGTGGATGCAAGCGAATTCGCATTAAGAGCCAATGTATTTTGTTGTTGAGGATTCTTTCTGAGAATGTGAAAATCTAAATTCGCCTAGTTGGGCCAGCGGCTTGCATTTACGAGAAATTGTATTAAAAACAAAACAAAAAATATAAAAAGCAAAATACTTAACTTGCAAATTATGTATAAAAGTGCCTTCACATTTTAAAATATCAAAAAATCTTGTTTTTTTTTAACAAAAGTATTTGCATCCGAAATGGCGCGAAAATTGTCGTAAACAAAGCATGAAATTTGAACAGCCTGAAGCCTATGTCAGATAAAACTTTGCTTGCTTTATGTTACGAATTGCCTGACATCTACGATAAAATGTACACATCAAGGCATATTCAGAAGATATATGCATCCATACAACAATAAAAGAGCAACAGGGAACAGGGCGAATTAAATACCCCAATTGTCAAAATTAGCTATTGGAAGATTCGTAAACAAACCAACCAATTGTGAACAAAATTTGACAACTTGTGTGAGAGTGTTGTTGATAAATTCGCCTGATTTCGCCGATGCATCCACCTTATAATGAATTGGTTGGTACAGATTTATATGAAGTAAGTCACATAAAGAAATTTTAATGCAACACGAAGCGAAAAGTTAAGCAACTCTTGCCTTTCTACGAGCATTGACAGTTGCATGGAACAATTACCAACCACTTTGATGTTTTGTCAAAGTTTCTATTGTGGTATGCACTTTTTATTTTACGCTTTTTGTTAAAACTTAGAAATGTCACACAAACCGACAATGTTGTATGTGACACAGCCTTAAGAATAGAAAAACCCGTAAGAAGACCGTCACCTAAGCTGCTAAGTTTACCTTGTAGTGAATTTGACTTCGCTTTTACGTTTATCTACTAAAACAAATAGTGTTTTAACTTTTATTGGGGACTTTTTCCATGAACTGAAAGCAAAAATTATTGTTCATTTGCTCGTGGAATTTTGACAGTTAGTTTATTGATGGAAATGGCTGCTGTCAACGTAATAGTCATGTTTTATTTTAAACTAAATTTCTCTACAGAAATCTACATAATTTATCGTGTAGAGATAATGTTTCTCTCCAATAAAAGAATTCATAAAATTCGAGTCATTTATGAATCCTTTACGCGATTAAAATATGTAAGGCACATGTGAGCTTATTTTCTCATCGTAAAGGATTGTTTCTCCGGAAGAAAATGGCACCCTATCCGCGACTCTTCTTGAGTAGTCTTTTATTACCCATTTTTCTGATCAGGTTCGACTCATTTATGACTCGGTTTGTGTGTTTTATTATTGTATTTTCAATAAATTACTTTTCAAACATTAGCCCAAGCCACTTTCGAATCGTTTTTTAATCGCGCAATTGATTTTTTCTCATTACCAGTATTCGTGGCAGATTTAGTTAGGCGATTTCTGATAGTAATCCTCAAACGGATATTTTATGTTTCATTTCAATATAATTACATTTTACTTGTATTGAAAATGTTCCATTTTACACAGTAAACAATTTCAGTGTGAAACGCACTTTACTTTTTAAGCATTTTACAAATTTAAAATAAACAATTGAATAGAACGTTTTATATACTTATTTATGTATGTGTTTATGTATATTGTTTTTACTTACATTCGTTGTTATGAGTCACAACAGCCACTAAGATTGGTTTTGGATCAAATGTCAAGTGCTTCACGCTTAATTTTAAAACCGCTTGCAGTCGTAAAGTCAACAAATTCCATATTAAAACACGTTGTTCTGTGCACAACCACTAAATGGGCATATTCACCAGCGGCAAATTGCACATGAGTTATTTCTGCCATAGTTGGTGCAGGAGGCGGTGGTAGATCCCCATTTCATGACGATTATGTTTCGGTTGATTTTAATTTTGCATTAGTTCCCAAATTCATAATGGCTAAAATGGACACTAAATGCTTGGTGATTTTGTCATCATATTGCTGTTGTTGTTTGCAATGTTGCTGCAGGCGATATTTTGCCTTAAAACGTTGTCTTAAATTTAAACAATGAGTTTTTGTTTGTAATTTATGTTCTACATATTTCTTATCCAATAATTTGCCCAAATACTCTGCCAGTTTTGTTTCCATTTGAGGATGTACTTTACAGGCAATACCCAATTTTTGAAATAGCAAAACTTTTTGTAACAAATTCAATTCATATTGTTGTGCAATTTTATGATAAAGGCTAACTTTTTGCTGATCATCAAGATGTTCTTCCATGAATTTGGTCTTACGTTCACAAGTGGATTTTTTCTCCATCAGGCTAGTTTGTAGCTCTTTTATTAAGGTATCTTCGTTCGTCTCAAACATGTTATTAAACAATTGATAAAGTTTTTCGTCTTTCAGCTGTTTCTGGTTTTAGAGCCAGTAATGTTTTAGAAGGTATTTTTATTTGAGCTTTTGTTATGCAACCATCAAGACCATTAGAACCAGTAAGAGCAGCTTAAGATTATCTGATTTGTAAATGCAAGGTGTTGCCATAACCAGCAGCAAAAAGGAACCGTCTTGAGAGAAAGAAATCGATTCTACTGCAAAATTTTTGTATGATGTTTGAGCAATGCAAAACCATGATTTGCCTTTTTATAAATGTTATCCGAGTCGTCAAGGGACCACATTTTGATTATATTATCGTCGCCACAGTAGCACATAGAAGATTTCCACTTGATAATCATTGGAGAATTCGATGGTCTTAAAACCACCTTCGTGTGGTAGTTCAATATTTGTATTTAAGGCATAACTAAATAGTGGATAGATAATGAAATCAAAAATATAAGTCATATCTTGAAAAAATTACAGTGAAATTGCTTAAATACATTTAAAGTTCACAAAAAAAAATTTATTACAATTTCGGTTTGAGTTAAGAATGAAGCCGAAATTGTTAGTGTAGTTTACAAAATACACCTTTTTGAAAAAATATTTAAAATCTTATTGGTATAAGAGATTTTGTTTTTTATTTCGACTTAATGAAAAAGACTTTTTAAACAAGATTTTAACATAAAATCCGTTAAATTCTATATATATATAACTGGATAGTTTTAATAGGGCTCTTTTTAAAGTAAATACGTTGCAACAAAGTGTGATATTTGCAACACTAAATTAAAGCATTTTTTTCAAAATATTAATTTGCCTTTCAAAAAAATATATTTTTGTAAAGCCATTAAACAGACATTACTTACTTTTGTGTTTCCTCCTGGTATCGCCAAAATTTTAAACGCAGCTCTGGCAAGTGTTCTTCATCATTGAAAACTTCGCCAGTCACCATCCAATCAATATTAAACGCTGCTTTAGTTACATTTATGTTATATAAAATTTTTGCCCTTTCCTTGGACAGTATATTTTGATTGACAATGTTAACCTAAAAGTAAATTAAATTTAAAAATTTAGAAACCTAAACAAGTTACATAATAAGTTTGAAAACATACATTATACAGTAAAGTTTTGTTGTAGGTATTATAGAACTGCAATGATCCAATGCGGCCATTTAATACCAAAGAATTGTTACGAGGATTTAAACGAAGTCCTGTGGGATATTTACATTTTCTACTTTTATCGTCTGTAATAAAAGTGAATTCTTGCAGATTTTGAAGTGCTGCCATTTCAGTGCCGTAGAATTGTATGCTATTATCAATTAAACATGCCACAATTTTTGTATTATCGGGACTTGTAATCACATGTCGTATTTCGGCAGGAGTTCGTGGTATAAACTGTTTCAATTCTGGGTTTTCTATATGCCATTTTACTAACACAGATTCTTCTCCGCTGCTGTAAAACTTGCGCCTGCACCAGAGAAACAAATACTTGTTATTTGCGTATGATGCCAATGATAAAGGCTGCAAATACATATAAAATGTATTACTTATTGACGAATGGCTATATAACAGCACATTAACTTACAGTTTTACAGTTCTATGGGAGTTAAATTCACGCCATAGAAAAATTTTTGCCATGCTCATCACCTGTTGCTACACATTCCTCTGATGGATGTATTTGAAGAGCAGTAACAGCTACTTTGTGAGCGTTAAATAATCTTAAAGAAAAATATATAAAATTTATAATTTTAGTTTCTTTCCACAAAAACACGAAAGTTTAATTTTACTTACTTGACCCATGTCCAAGTTTTATAGTTGACAAAATAAATAAAATGCTTCATGACATCACCAGGTTTGAAAGTTTTCCTGTCTACAGCGACTAAGGGACGTTTCTATACTAAAAATCAGGCATTAAAAATCTGCTTTAGTTTCAACATTAAACTATATAAGCATGCAATCTACTCACGTTAATCTTAAATCGAAAGGAACTTTAGGAAAGTTTTTGTCGAGCGATTAAATACACGACATCTTATTGGTTCGTTAGAAATTTTAAAGCATACAAACGCAAGAGCTAAGTCCGTTTTGTCATATAAATTAAGAGCTTAAAATTTGTAACCTCTGAGCCTGTATCTGCAACAGGAGGAATAGTTATTGTACCTTTAAGAACACCAGTTTTCCATTCCCAGGTAAATATTTCTCCTTTTGTTGCAAGCAATTAGGATATTATCGTTTTCCAATTCAAATTCAAAATCTATAAAAGGAGATTCAGACCCTTCCAGTCTCCTGACAAACTGTCCACTTACAGTGGAGTAAACATTAATTGAACTTTTAGTAATAAACAACAAGTGTCTGAAAATAAAATTTAGTTAATTTATACAAATAAAACAAATTTCACGTTAAACTTACCCTCCGTCTCTGGAATATAGTATGCATATTCTAAAATATTTCCACCAGCCAAATGTTGGAACTTAAAATTATCGTTTTCAAAATCCATATTGATATATTGGGAAATTATTATTCTTTTTGCTTGAAATCAGTCAAATTCACGACACCTGACACGGCTATTCGATATCCTATGTAATACATAAAATATTTATTTAAATTATTTATAAAATTTACTGAAAAATTATCTTTTCCATTAGTTTTTCTACGGCACGTGTTGGTGTTTTAGCACAATGTTTTTATATTTTGACAGTTAGTGTAGGCAATTTTAAGTAGGAAAATAGTGTGGCCAAATATGAATTTGTATTGATTCTCTACTTATATTTTGAGTTACATTCATAGATATTTTCTATTTCTAACTCTATTTTTACAGAAAACTAAATGTAGGGCAAGTTTTTATATTACACACATGGCATGACAATATTTGATATATATATTAATTTTTGAACTAGGTCTTGTCAAAGTGAACTTGCGTAGGATCATATATACTTGAGCTGCATGCTGTGAACGTTTTTTATAGTAATTTGCAGCTGGTTAATTATCAACAAAAAAAATTCAATTTGAGAAAAAATTATTTGAGCTAATTTTGCGGAAACACGCTGAGAAAATGTAAACAATTAATTTTAAAAGAAGCGAATGAAAAATCAATAAATCAAAAGATTGTTTATGAAATAAAATTACAAATTTAAATTTTTCTTGTTTTTAGAATAAGCTTATTCGAAGCTCGTGGATTCAACAATCACAAGAGGGCCACGTACCCTTAAAAAGCTTGTTATAAAAATAGTATAAGTGACGGAGGCAGCTAAAATCCTAATTGGCAAAATTCATTCTATAATTTATCAGCTATGAAGACATGTTTTAGTAAAATTTTGACAAAATTGCAATGTATGTGCTTGTTATTGCTGATAAGCTGCTGCTGCCTTGCAATTAATGCTGCGAGTGCTGATAAAGATAACGGTTTAAAAGTTATATATGCAGTTAACGCCGGAGGTTATGATCATATCGATAAGCATAGCATTCATTATGAATCTGATCCACTTAATGTGGGCACTGCTTCGGATTATGGCAATCACTTATTAATTATTGGCCGAGTACCAGAACAAGATGAAGTTTTGTATCGCACTGAACGTTACCACACTGCCACTTTTGGCTACGATTTGCCGCTTGAGGGTGATGGGACTATGCTTTGGTTTTAAAATTCTGTGAAGTATACTTCAACGAACCAAATATGAAAGTAAGTTAAAAATAAAATATTTTTTGCCAGAATTATTTAATTTTGATAATAACAATATTTTATAATATAACACTTATCTCTTGTTTTGTTTAAGATTTTGACGTTATTCTAAATCGTAAGCACGTAGTGGTTTTAATCTGGATATTTTCGCGCAAGTTGGACGCGGTACGGCTCACGATGAATATGTCTATTTTACTGTAAGGAAAAATATATTTCAAAGATGAAGTTTCTGACGTACGCAATAATATAGTACGTTTAGAGTTTATAAAAGGCTCATATGATAATCCCAAAATCAATGCATTCGTGCATACAAAGGAAACGTTGAACGTATTCCCAAACTAAATCCTTACATGCTGAAATATCAGCACAAGAGTACGATCTCAAAGATAATTCTATCGTGCCTAACTCTGGAAAAGTAATGTCATCTCCAGCCAGTAGCACAAAAAAATCTTCAAATGCAAAAAGCGCGCTACAGAAGAAAAAATTAATAAACCCTCGGAGGACCAGGACAGTTTAGCAATAACTGATGATGAAGAGGATGGAATAGATTCAATATTAAATAACAAAGGTAAAAATAGTAAAACAAGTGGCCTCGACAACCAAATCCTTATGCTATGGATGATTCAATGGTACTGATGCCGGTCTTTATAGCGGTGGGTTGTTTTATACCACTGCTGTTCTGCCCAAATTATGAACAAATCATAATGATTTGAAAGATTTGTCAAAAATCTCAATATAAACCTCTATTTACTTTCTGAGCTGTGGTAAATATGCCAGTATAGTATGCCAGCGAGCTGTATTTTGTCTTAATTTCTTTCGAAATGCGCACAATAAATTGAAGGAATTTGAAATGAAGATGAAGTTCCAACCAACTCTGTATCTATTTACAACAATGTTAAATTTATAATTTTTAAGAATCACTGCTGGTTGGTTAACATATAATGGCTTTCTCTTAGTACTTAGCATTTAAGTTCGTTTTTTTTCAATTATTTTTTTTTTTTTTTATAAAAAATTTTTCTATTTTAATGTTCCTTATTATTAAATTTTATTTATAAAGTATATGTTTTAAAGCTCAAATTTATGTTAATATTTAAAACATTGCTTAATTTTCTTTAAAACAGTTTGTAATGAATCTTAGCTAAATAAATTAAAAAACAAACATCATAATAAGCAAATTACTTCAATGCAGGATGAACGATTTAAAATTAAGGTCTTGGCAAAGCGAGGAAATAATAGCCGGCTTTATAGGTAAATTAGAATTAGCGAAGAAATGAAAAATTTGCTAAATATGTATGTGGGTAAATCTGGTGAGCTTCTGTAATGCATTCGTATAAAAGGTTGAAAGGCTAATAACTGACTAAGCGGAATTTTCCTTGGATATTTTATTCTTATTTCCCATTTTTCTACCACCCAAGTACTTATTACCAAATTTAGCCATAAAAAACGCTACGCAAAATTACAGTTTACATACATAAGTACGTATGTGTAAAAAATTCTGAAGCCCATCCCTTATCTCTCTTTTTGCATTTGTGTAAGGTCAGCAAATAACGGTTCAGTTCACATTTTATAACAGCTCAAGGCGCATTCACTACAAGATGGTATTTTCCTTACAACAATAAAAACAAAAAACAAGTACATTTTTATAATGCAAAACCAATATGTCATACAAATTACAAGGAAAATTACAGTTTAGTTCAAACCTGCTGATAAACTTATAAGCTCAAAGGGCCACCATACAATTAATTCCCCTGTGACAGCTGAACATAAATTTTGTTATGTGGTTATACCACAGACCACCCTAACGTTATACTTTATGCCCAAGACCAATTCACTACAAGGTAAAATTAACAGCTCAGGTGACTGTCTTTTTCTTACGTGTTTTCCACCTCAGGCTGCCAAAATTTCGTGCTTTGTTTACAAAAATTTTCGCGCCATTTTTATGTAAATATTTTTGTTGAAAAATAAAGGTTTTGTGTGAAAGATTTGTAATAATTTATGAATGCACTTTAATACATAATTTGTAAATTATGTGTGTTGCTTTCTTATTTTTGTTTGTTTTAATACAGTCTAGTAAATGCTAGCAGCTGACCCAACTAGGCGAATTTAGATTTGGACATTCTCAGGAGAATTCGCATCAACAAATTGCATTGGATTTTAGGGCGAATTCCGCTTGCACTCACCTTTATATTGATTCGCCTTGCTTTGTGACGCAACACTGTGCCAGATACCTACGTCGATTTATATCCACGGCGTTGGCTGACTGGGAAAACATCGGCGGCGGCCCACAAGCAGCTAGTGAATCCCAACAGAATTTATCAATATTACAAGAATACATTTTGCATACAAAAATTTTTTCTAAAAAAATATTGAGAAATAATAATGATATAACCACCTATTGTGTGAGTCGACATAAGCCAACCAAATTTTGACGGCTTTGGTTTTCAAAGCTGATTACCGGCTAACGCTCAACCGGCTGAAATTGATTCGGCTTAGGTTTCTGACCGGTTCTTGGTTGTTTGCGCTTTTTTTGTGAAGAATTATACTTAAAAATAAAATTAAAAATATTTAAATATTTAATATTTAAAATAATTATCTATTTTGAAAGAATATTGTTTAAGTTGACGTTTTCAGAATAAAGTTTGCCATGGCAAATAGTCCTTTGCCAGTAAGAATTTACCCTCAAACAACAAAACGTGTTGTTTTAGGGGCCAGTGATGCCAAAAATGTTTCGATCACATTAATGCCAAGTGAATTGGAAAGAATGCTTCAAAGCTCTAATTTGCATACAAGTGTCTTGGGCTCTTCGTTTAATACAACTGCATTTGCCGACAACCAGAGTTTGTACGAGCGCTCTGTAATGGATCAGACAAGCATGGACATGTTCAAGGAAAAAGCGGATATACTATTTCCGCAATTTTTAGAAGTGTTGCAAGGGCGCACAAATGATTCCGAGATATTTGATACTCTACAAGAATTAATTCATACTTGTTCTGGTGTTATAGAGGATTGTCAAAAGGAAAATATGTGGACAACTGAAAAAAATGCCAATAGACAAACTGACTGGTTGGAAAAAGAGTGCAAAACTTGGAAATTGTTATATGCTTTGTATAAAGATCGAATTTTAATACAAAATGTAGAGCAAGATATGGACTACGATGGACTCAAATTCAGGTTCTGAAAAGAGGTTAT